>JAODAL010039018.1:0-38483 GCA_025379985.1 Phyllomedusa bahiana | reverse complement strand
GCAGTATGGGGCGGGTGAAAGGGCAGGTAAAAGGCAGGTAAAAAAAGGCAGGTATAGGCAGGCTGAGGCATTAAATAGGCAAAATAAAAAAAAAAACAATCACTTCCTGGACCCCCGCTCCCTCCGTCTCCCGCGCCCCTCCCTCTCTCTGTTTTCCCTGCCGGCACGGCCCGGGTGCCCATCATCGGGCCCCGCCACGCGCGTTTTACACAGGGGCCCCGGCCGGGGTGGGGGGGCCGGAAAAAAAAAAAAAAAAACTCCGGACAGCCGCGATCTGGGGCCCCCCCGGAAACCCTGCGGGCAGGAGCGCTCCCCCCCAGTGGAAAACTTTCCCCCGGGGGTGCGCTCCGGGGGGTTGCATATAGGTAAAGGGGATGGGGGACAGTCCCCGGGCCGCGCAGAAACCCGGACAACTGTGCGCCATTTCGGCATTCAGTTATAGGGCCCCCCTGAGGAGTGCATATAATTTAAAGGTCCCTGTCGGGGGCCGGGCCATCGAAGCGCCCGAGCCCCGACAGGGACCTGGGAGTAAAAGGGGCCGAGGGGGAAATTTTTCAGCACTTTTTTTTGTGCTGAAAACTGGGCTTTTACTGAGTAAATACGGTAAGTCTTTTTGGGTTTTTCCTAATTGACCAAAAAGGGGTAAGGTTTTTTGTTTTTTTCATGTCAATAGTGAGAAAAATATGATATGTGTTTTTAAAAAGGGAGTGTATGAAATTTTTCGGGTTTTCAAACTGTACCTACCTCCCTTTGGGGCCCATATATTTTACCTAACGGGGGCCAAACCGGGTTTCTATCCTCAACCAGCTACTTGGGGCCCTTTCCTACCTAAACCCTACTTTACTTCCCGGGGGTCTAACCCAAAACCCTACCTACCTTGGCCTACCCAAACTTCCCTATTTGGGGCCCCTTACCTATCTAACAGGGGGCAAAACGGGGGCCCCTCCTACCGGGGCCTTTCCATTTCCCAAATTTTCCCAAGGGCCTTGCCTACCTATCTGGGACCCTCCCTTTTTTATTTTTTTGGGGGCCTGCCTGTCTACCCACCTATCTGAACCCCTTACCTACCTACCGGGGTCTTACCACACAATGGGTGGCCTATCTGTAGGTGGGGGCTACTTATCTAATAGCATGGATTTACATAAACTAATTTGAGATGTTACCTATCTAAAATGAGGGTGTACCACTCTTTTGGGCCATAATCAGTATTCATGCTGCCCTTGTCATTTTTAATACCTGTCACTCAAACGTCGATTAGTGTTTTTGTATGTTACAGGTTTTCCCTGTGGGCCACATTGGACTCATTGGACTACATCGGACCAGTGTTGAATCCATTTCTATAATAAAAGGCCCAAATAGGGATTTGCAAAAAGGGTTTATTCAAATTAATGTTTTTTGTTTTTTTGGGGTTTTTTTTCCCTTTTTTTTTCCATTTTTTCGGGGGGGAAGGCGACAGACCTCTTTCTATTACCAGCACTAATAAGATAGAGGCGTCTGCAAAACAACTCTATTATGAGGAGAAAAAACAGAAAAGGAGACAGCGCTCCCTAGTACAGTACTGCGACTTTTTCGTGTTCATTACTTCATATAATTATTTACTAACCTTTTGAGCCTTCCCATTTTGTTGGGAAATGATGGTAATGGAGTCCGCTGCAGGCCATCACGGTCACTCATCTCCGTAGATAAGACAGGAGAATTTGGGAACTTAAAGTGTCTTTTCCCAATTCAATAACATAAAGTTATTTTTACTCATCGGTATCCAGCACGGTATTTTGGATCAGTGGTATGCGGATAAAGGTTCAATAGTTTTAACCATATTTCTACACTTGAAACATTTTATACAACATGAATAAAATGGTAAAAAAACAAAATGGCAAAACACAAAAAAATTTTTTAAAATAAACTCTCCCGAAAAACCCACCCCCATTGCCCTTTTTAAAAAGAAAGGCTTTAAGTTGGCCCAAAAAAGTTAAAATTTAATTCTTAATCCAAAAGGAAAAAAAACTAAAAAAAATATCCTCAAACTCCACCCCTTAAAAATCCCCTAAACCCATCCTGAGCGACCTGGGGTGCAAAGGGTGTTTTGGCCCGATGTTCTGAGGGCCAGGCCACGCTGTAGACAAACCAGGAGGTTAGTCCTCTGTTCCTCCTCACCCCTCCTTGGAGACTTTGCTTCTCAGCTATGGCCTGTACCCACTTTCCCACCCATGGAAAATTGGTACAGGGGTTGAAATAGGTAGAGAGGTGCTGGGAAAGTGAGGGTTCTAAGATATTTGTGTGCAAATTCTGCAGGGACACGTGGTGGCCGGGAGTAGTTTCTGGAATTAGCCAGATGCAGAAGAAAAGGGAAGGTGAACCACTCATTAGAGAAGACATCACCTGTGAGTCACTGAATGTAACTCCACTGTAATCATTTATGCCTGAAGATCTTTACCGAAAATCTAACATATGGGCCGTATGGAAGTAACATATAGTCTGCAGAGCCTGTGTACACTGATATCTACTACTGTATGGTGGTAATATACATTGCGAGCCCCGGTAATGTTCTACCCCTATAGGCACTGTAGGGGGGAATATACAGTCTGCGATCCGTGTACACTGATATTACCACTATATGGGCACTGTTTATAGTAATATACAGTCTTCAATCCTGTGTATACTTATTACACTATATGGTCATGTTGTTGTAAAATACAGTCTGAGAGCTGTGTACTATATCTACCCCTATTTGGTCACTGTATGGAGGTAATATACAGTCTGCAGAGCCTGTGTTCACTGTTATCTATCACTATATGGGCACTGTATGGTGGTAATATACAGTCAGCAGAGCCTTTGTACAACTGGTATCTACCAATATATTGGCACTGTGTGGTGATCAAATACATTTTGCAGAGCCTTTAAACACTAGTAATTACAACTATATCGTCATTGTATGGCGGTAATATTCAGTAAGAGCATAGTGTTTTATTCATTTACTAGTTTGTAATTGGGTTTTCTGCTTTGTATTAATGAATGCTTTATTGGTAAGTTGTCATGGTATATTTAAATTTTTTTGGTAGCAGCTCCTTTTATTATCTAGTAACTGCATAACTATCATTAAGAGGCACTGGTAAATGTTTGTGGTTGGGGAAGGAGTTGGCAGGGGGGCATCCAAAAGATTTCTATGGACCCAAAGCGTTTCTAGTTTCGCCCCCGGGTACAAAGGGATCATTATTATCATTTGGGGCGCCAAGGATGGGGAATTTGTACAGAGGAAGGAATTGGTTGGGAAGTGCTGGAAAAGTAAGGAGTCAAGATTTTGGGGGGTAAATTCTGCGAGAGGGTCAGGCCAGGTAAAGTCATCATGGCATTCAGG
The DNA here is from genome assembly GCA_025379985.1 of Phyllomedusa bahiana. NCBI lineage: Eukaryota > Metazoa > Chordata > Amphibia > Anura > Hylidae > Phyllomedusa > Phyllomedusa bahiana. The sequence continues at coordinate 35,128 of JAODAL010039018.1, read as the reverse complement.
GGGAAAAAAAAAGGAAAAAGGTGATTTCCCATCAAGAAAAAGTCTCCTGTGAGCCCCTAAATTTTCAGTGTTTTTTTTGTTTTCTTGTTGGTTTTCGTGTAATCCAGTAAGTTTTGGCAACCCAAGCGGGTCCTGACCCATTATGTGTCTCTATAGGGTTATTGTGGTTTATTGGCGCTGTATAGTGGAAAAGTGTACATTTCCCGATTAAAAAGTGATGCACACATGTCCCTGCCCCTGGTTTTGGGGGGGGGGGGTTCATTTTATTTCTTGCTCTGTTTAGGTGTTGTTATTTTAAAAGGGGCGGGGTGTTGACCAAGGGACAACTTGGGGGTGGATTTGATGTGAGCTGTGGGGTTTGTGCCAGGATTTGCTTTTATTTTGTAAACTTATTCTGCAAAAAAAAAAACTCTTATACACTTCAGGGACGAAAATAAAAAAGTTTTGACTTTAAATATAGAACAAAAAAACAAAATTTTTTTTAAACTGAAAATTTATGATTTATGATGCAAGAGGGGCCTTAAAAAAAGAGGCATACGGAACGGGGGGTGTGGTCTTTAAAACAGGGCAGCAAACTTGACAGCCCCAGACAGCAAAAGTTCTCTTTATGCCCCTGGTAACCAGAGAAACTTGTGTAAACAAGCGGGAATAAGAACTTTCCAGTCTAAACAAAAGCAATCAAAACAAAATGTACTTGGAAATAATCTTTATTTCCCTTTGCCTCATTTTAAAGCTAAAAAAAATAAGATGGGAATACTCCTTTGGGAAATTAGGAATTTTTTGGGCTTCACTCAGAATGTTTGAGAAAAACCCTTTGTTAGCCTATGTCTACAAAGCTTATGTTAAAATACCATAGAAAATCCCAGGGTATTTTAACATCGCAGTACCACGGTTTTTGCAGTGAGTGTGCGCAAAAAAACATGGTCGGTTTTCAGATTTGCTGCTGAACCATAACAGGAATCCGACGGGAATCCGCTGGAAGATAGAAAACGTTCTATATTCCGGCTGAGGTCGGCGGTTTAGAAATCCAACAATAGAAAATCTGTGCTGTGTAGACAACCGCCTGGATTTTCTATTGCGGTCTATGGGGCAATGGTTACAGTCGGATGTTCAGCGGATTCTAAAGACGGAATCCGCTGAAAATCCGACCAGAAACCAGTGCTGTGTAGACGAAGCCTTATACTGCTCATCTGATAACAGCTCCTTCTCCGCTTCCCATTTGCTTTTAGTGTGTAAGGACATTTTTTTTTTCAAATGTAAACCTTTTCACAAATTTGAGTAGTGAAATTGTTTTCAGTTGTCAGACTTGAGAACTGTACTTGGACAATATAAAAGTGTGTCTTAGGCTATAGTTACATAGTTTGTTAGGCCAAAAAAAGACATACGTCCATCCAGTTCCGCCTATTTTGCTAAAGTGTTGATCCAGAGGAAAGCAAACCCCCCCATGCGGTAGAAGCCAAATGTCCTCATTTTGGGGATAAAATTCCTTCTCGACTCCAATCTGGCAATCAGAATAAATCCCTGGATCAATGACCTTTCTTCAGAATCCTAATCACTATAACTTGTTATATTATTACGCTCCAAAAATGCATCCAGACCTTTTTGAACTCTGTTAATGAATTCACCATGACAAGCTCCTCTGGCAGAGAGTTTCACCAGTCTACACTGCTCTACAGGGAAAGTCCCAGGGAAAAACTTTCTTTCTCGACAGGTTTTTTGGTTTGCAGGTTTTCTTCGAGATCCCCTAAAAACCGCTGAAAATGAGCACAAATTGTGTCTAGGGAAAAACCCCGGCAGCAGTCCCCATGCACAGTTTTCCCCCCCGGGGTTTTGTCCTGGGGGCCCGGCGACAAAATTAACTGCCATTTTCCCGCCCGGGGTTTCCGGGCGGAAATGTGCACTCAAGGGAGGGGGGAGGGCTGTTTGCTCTTTGGGAGAAAAGTCTTTCCCCCCTGCCCCCGTGGGGACGGGCGCGAAAAAGGACAAATACCCCCCCGAAACCGGCGGTTTATTTGTCCCATGCCGTGTAAACCCCCCCCTTTTCATAAAGAACCCCTTTTAAAATTATGTGAAATTTCTTTCCCCCAAGATGTAGAGGTCCCCCCTTGTTTGGTTCAGTATAGGATAATTAAATCCTTAGCGAGATCTCTATATTGACCCTTAATATATTTAAACATATTTATTTTGTCCTCCCGATCGTTCAGCCTCACCATAGACTTTAGGAGAAGAAACAATCTGTAGTCAACACTGGTCATTTTTTTCAATCGTTTTCTGGCAGCAGCAGTTTTAGGAACGTTGTAAAAACCGCCAGCACCTGGCGTCTTTCCATCAGTTTCCCGTACAGCCAATTGTACGGCCGACAGAAAAAAAGCTAAAAGTGATCGCGGTTTTTGCGCAAGACGTGACAAAAAACATGGCTGTGCATCAGACAAAAACCATGTTCAGACTATTTTGACTTATTGGGTCCGATGTGTGGGGTCTGCTCTGTTGCATATTTTTTCTGTTTTGCAATGCATGTATTTCTACAGTCCATAAAAACATTTATTTTAACAGTTCAGACACTTTAGGATTGCTTACAAATTGTAGTGAACCTCAAACTTTAAAAATAATCAAGGCCAGCACTGAAAATCGTAACTGATCCAGGTTTTCCTTGTTGCTTGTGTACAGACTGGAGGCAGCCACTGAGAAATCATCCTGTCAGCCTGTATGTTAGTAATCCATAAAGATCATTGAGATATCCTCTTACTAATCATCTTGCAAAAGGATTAATCATTTCAATTAAAAACAAGGCAAATTTGAAACCACTAGGATTTAATAACATGTATTAAATATCGAAATTGTTTAGACCTGGATTATTTCCAGCCAAGCAATAAAGGATCATGTTTCTCTGCAAAGCTGCATGAGAGTAAAAATTATACGTCTCAAGGTGAAAGGGACTTTAAACATGTCCTGGATGTTCATGAAAGGTTAACCATTTTAGCACTTAGAGGCCTTAACAGGTTTACTCACAATACTAAAAGTTATGTGTAAAAAAATATATTTTTTCATAATGTAAACCAATGGCAGATAATTCAAATGTGTAGGTATACAGAACGTACATACAAATGTATAGGTATACAGTACGTCTACATATATTCGCAGAGGATATGTTTGGATCTCTTTGAAGTAAAATCTTCACTTTTCCACGATTTGTCAAATAAATGCCAGCTATGATGTAATTTTACTTTGTGTATCTTTTGTGTTTTCAGTTTCGAAGAGGGTTTGAAAGGTACATGAAATTTGCATACTCCTTTCTCTATTCCAGAACCTAGTAGCTCATCTGCAGGATATGGTCCGAAGAATACTTTTTTTTTCAAGGCAGCCTGATGTACAGTAGAAATGTAATGTGAATGATGCCCTAGATTGACCACCATGTAGACTCCCCAAAAACAACCTCGGTGTGTGCCCATGTAATTGGCACATGTAAGGGAATGTCTTGTCTTTCACTAAAAAAAACTGCCCACTTCTAATTTTTTACCCTGTCAATAGCATCCATCAGGATAATAATAATCATCTTTATTTATATAGCATATTATTGTAGAGGGTATAAGTAGAGACAAACAAGTAGATAGTATATATATAAACATAATACAGAAAAAGCTACTTACAGATCAGACACAAGGTGTAAGGGCCCTGTTCGCAAGAGCTTACAATCTATTAAGGTGTATGGGTGAGATGAAAGGTTAGAAATGCTTGGTTTACATGATGGTCCAGCCTTGTTTCATAAATACGGAGTAGTTTACATAAAATTGGGTGAACCTGCCACAAGACAGTACATCTACTATATATACAGATAAGTGCCTGTGGGTGGCAAAGTGCAGGAAGTGACAAATGTGTGACAGAATTTGGAGGGTTAGCAATTAGGGATCTTTGTAGACCTGCCTAAGAAGATGTATTCTCAGGGCCTTCTTAAAGCATGAGGGTTATAAGTTGGCCTGATCGTACAGGGTAGCATGTTCCAGAGAACTGGTGCAGCACATGCAAAATCTTGGAGACGAGCATGGGAGATTCAGATGATTGAGGCATGTAATCTTAGATCATCAGCAGAAGGGAGAGCGGGTCGGGTAGAAGACAGAGAAGATGGAGGTGATGTAGGGGGGTGCAGCACTGTGGAGAGCTTTATGGGTGAGAGTGAGAAGTTTACATTGTATCCTGTACTGAATGGGCAACCAGTGCAGTGACTGACACAGGGTAGAGGCATCAGTATAGCGGCTGGAAAGAAAGATGAGCCTGGCTGCTGCCTTCAGGACAGACTGCAAGTCAAATTTATGTATAAGATAGGTAAGATGATTGTCTATAAAATGATGGCAGTGTCACGGAGGTCGCGGGCTGCGCTGCCCCCCGCGACCACCCCTCTGCTGGCTCGGCCTCGGCGCCGCCTCTCTTACCCGGTCGCGCTCCGGTGAACGCCGCTCCTGCCTGTCCCGGCCATCGTGCGCGTGGCCGCCGCTTAAGGCGCGCGCGCGCCGGCTTCTCTAAATTTAAAGGGCCAGTGTCCCGATAATTGGTTTATTGTCGGGCGCTGGTTCTATTTAAGGTATCCGCCCCCAGTACTTCCTGCCAGTCTGTTGGTGTGCTTACCTAGTGTCTAGAGAGTATTGCTGTTCCGTCCTGATTACCCGTGTACCAGTCCGCCTGCTTACGTTTCCTGACCTTGCCGCCTGCCCTGACCGTCTGCCTGCCTCTGACCATGAACCTCTGCCGCCTGCCCTGACCTTCTGCCTGTCCCCGACTACGCCTCCGGATTACGGTTCTGTACCACGCTGTACCCCGGCTGCCATCGCAAGCAAGTCACGTCAGGGGTAACGACCTGGTAGCCTCACGCCGCAGCAAGTCCATCCCGCTTTGCGGCGGGCTCTGGTGAAAACCGGGGGCTACTTAGATTCTGTTCCCTGGCGTGGCTTAGCTATCACCGCTTGCGTTGGCCCAGCGGATCCACTCCCGCGTCACAGGCAGTCTCACATTCAAAGCTGTAGTGGATGGTAAGATATGGAGCCTGCCACCACAATTTATTTTACATCGGAGCATGTGTAAAAAAAATGATAAAAAAAAACCTCAGCATGAATACAGCAACACACGGATATGTTAGCACCATATTATGGATCAACGTCATATATAGTTGATAAGGTTGGGTACATGCAGCCTATTGCTGTCCCCGTCAGACTCCATATGAACAGAAGCATATTTTTAAGGGGAGAATATTCCCATACATAGGGTATCCAATAAATCACACTGAGGCCAGTCATCACTGTATCAAGGAGCCATATGGCCTCTGTGCACCACTGTCCAGACAAAGTCATGTATGTGAGCCGTAAATCTATTTTTATGCTGCATATAAATGGCGCGGCCCACAGACTGTAAACCAGGTTTGCATTTGTTATGTGACCTATTAAAAATAACTGAAAAACAATGTGAAATGTGTACCTTGTAAATTGATAAACCAACGCTGTCGAGAGAGGAATGGGATCAAGAATGGAAATATGAATAGAGTCTTTATGTAGCAAAATGAAAAAAATAATGAATTCTACTTTGTATTACTCGTAAAGTGCTCAGAGAAAATTAAGAAAAGTCCTCAGACACTGCAGCTGGACATCTCTTATGAAGTGAAGGTAATTAACTCCTTAGTGACTGCTAATACATCTTTTCATAGCGATTACTTAGGTGCCTTATTCTGACCCATGCAAGGCTGAATAAGACACGATAGATGACCCATGCCAAGTGAAGCAGGAGCTCTAATCTCAGCAGTTAAATCCCTTAAAGGGGATTTACCGCTTCATCAGTTCGTGTGTTTCTTTGTACTTTCAGCTTCTCAGCTCTTCAAATCCAAAGGCGTTTCTTCCCCTCCCAGCTGGGTGTTACTTAAATGAAGGGGGATGACATCATCCTCCCTTCACTGTTCGTGCTCGCTCCCGAGTCAGTGTGTTTGTTTGAGATCAGTGGGAGGGGATAGCACATCCCTGCTCCCCCCCCCATCTGAGTCCATATGTCACCGTGTCGTTTCTCTCCCTATGCAATCTTATTATATAAGAGCTGTTTGTTTAGATACCACAGGCATGCATTCAGTCTAGACAGTCTTCTATGAACTCAGAGCACTGATCTCTTCTCCTCTCATAGCTGGAGATTTGTTACAGTTGAATCCAGTCTTCTATGAACTCATCCAGAGCAGCACAGATCTGTCTCCTTTCTATGTTTACACGCAGGAGCATTTAGGCACAGAGGCACAATTCTGCTGTTTTCTGATTGTAGAAGCAGCTGCAGTGTTACTGTGGAGCTGCTGGCTGTGCAGAGTGAAATTTTGCCAGCCCCTTATTCTGAGCGAGAGAGGTGCGCTCCCGTGAATATGACCAGGGGCCAGACAGAATGTAAAATTAGTAGAGCCGTCAGCCAATGAAATTAAAGGAGGTGGAATCCGACCAGCACTGGGGAACAGTATTTACAGAAAATGAAGATAAGGGAGACAGTGAAAACAAGACAGCTTTGCAAATGACAGCCAAATGCAAAGTTGATTGTTTTCACCGTCCCCTTATTCTGAAGACCATTTAATGTAATGATACAACCCCTTTAAATGCTGTGGAAAATAATAACTGTGGCATCTGGGTGCTTTCTGACCGATAGGCTGATGAAGGGGCCGCCACTGGCAACCCTGCAACGTGATTGTGGGGTGATGATGGGTTTACACAAGTGTTGGGGGCCTAATGAAGGGGATACTCTTTTTGTATATGTTAATGATGGGCCAACTTATTTTATGGTGGGGCTCACAACCTAATGTTTGTCCTGCCATCTGCATGGTGCTACATAGAGTGCTCAGGTTAAACAATCCTTCCTGCCAGAGAACCTGTTCCCCAAAGTCTAGAAATTCCCCTGCTCCTGAGGCTCTACAGATGCACCAACTGCATCTAAACATTTTCTGCTTTTCCTTATCACAATAAAGTTGAAAAATCTAATCTAGCAAAAAAATTGACTTTAAAACAAACAATCACTGCTTCATGGATCGACACTATTATGCTGGCCAACGTTGTAGGAGGCTCTAGGATTCTGACATTTCCCTGTTCCTCACCCCACATTCCAGAATGATGCAAGATAAGGTAAAGCCAAGAACATTTCATAACACAGTACACAAGTCACGTGGAAACTACAAAAATCAGCAGATATCAAACTGACAAAACTAACAAAACTTCACAGTTGTAAGTATAGAAGGAAGAGTGAGTCATATAGATTTTAGAGCAAATTTCATGAGAGGTCACAAAATAACATTGTGGGAATAGACCCAAAGTAAAGATAGAAGTTGGTTAACAACTGATATCTGCGAGATCGCCCTAAGGCTATGTCTACACAGAACAGGTTTTGGGTTGGATGTAGCCTTTAACAGAAAATCCGTGCTGTAGTTGAAGTTGGATTTTTTTACTGAGGGAAACCTAACCACTGGCCATCTGGTAGAATATAGAACATGTATATTCTGCCGGCGGATTCCCACAGCCCCAGTGTACTGGGCCACCAGGAATCCGAAACCCGACCACCGCTTTTAACACAAAAAAAACGCGCAAAAGAGGGACGGTGCGACGCGGTCCAGTCATGTGAAACTACCGGTGGATTTTGGACACCATTTTCTCTTTCCTGTGTGGACCTAGCCTGAAGTTACATGCACATGACAAGAGACAAAATACTTGTTGGATTCTGAATCCTAAAACTGCATCGTCTGACGAGTATTTGAACAGCACCAGAACACAAGAACCCGGAGATTTATAACTCTATTTTAGTTGTTTGCTGCATATTTTCATCGGATTTCGATGCAATTTTCGGATCCATTTTTTCAACCATTTTTGCATCATAGATCACTGTTGAGTTTTTGGACGCAGATCCATGCCGAAAAATGCACACAAAGGTCGTTTTTCATGCAATCCCATTGCCTTCAATAGTAAAAGATTGAGTATGTTTTATGTTTTTGGAAAAAACTGCAGTTTTGAAATCCGATATCAGACAATCCGAGTTGTGTGGACTACAATGCAGATTTTCAATTGAGGTCTATGGTTTTACAATTGTTTGTTGACAGTTTTTAAAATCTGAATCCGCATGGATTTCTGACTAGAAATTCTTGCTGTGTAGATGAACCTTTAGGGTATGTTCTCACAGTTGTTTTGAACACTGTTTCTGTCATAGATTCCGCATTGAAACAGTGGCAAGCATAGCGTCCAAAACGTACTGTAAACCGCCTAACATTGTTTTCAATGTAAAAACAGCGTAGTAGGTTACACGTTTTTCACATTACAGTTTTTTTCATCGCAATTCTTGAGGCGGTTTCAGCACTGAATACTTACATAGTATATGGAGGCTGAAATCTAACCCTGAAAATCAGCTTGAAAATCACATCAGGAACTGCAAATCTGTGTCCAGAAACTGTACTAAATCAGAGCTGTTTTTACACATGGATTCTACACTGTTTCAGCACTAAAAACAGCCACGTGAACCTACCCTTAGGCTGTGTTCACACGGCTTATTCCCGACGGATTTGTGAGCCGTATTGAGCTCACAAATCCGCCATGAATAAGGGGCGGGTCGGGAGCGGGGCCGGAGCGCGGCGGGGGCGCCGCTCCCGGCCCCATAGACAATGCATTATCTACGCGCCGTAAATAATGTGCATGTCACTTTCTCCCCCCGCGGCAGATTCGCCGAGCGGGGAGGAGCGACGGATTCCACTGTGCTCTATGAGAGCAGTGGATTACCGTAATTATTGCCGCGGATTGGCGCCGTACTGCAGCGCAAATCCGGCGCGCAGTACGGCGCCAATCCGCGGCAGAATAAGCCGTGTGAACGAGGCCTTAAAGTAGATATCCCATGAAAAGCGTTATCACCGATCCAAAGCATGTGTGATAATTATTTGATTTCTGGAACCCCACTTATTACTAGAATGGTGCTCCCAAGTTTGATTTATGACCACAGTGAGGAGGAACTTAAACAGAGTGGTGGTCACACCTGTACCCTGCTGCTCTATTCAATGTCTATAGGGGTGACAAAGACAGCAAAGTAGAGCCTTGGGGCTCCCAATAGCAATGATACGTTCATCACCTATCCTGTGGGCAGAGGTCAACCCCTTCCAGGGTTATGGAAATGTTTAAACAGAGAAAGAAGAGAAAAGGGCAAATTACACAGGGCCTCTGCCAGTCAGGTCCTTCAACCCAATCTCGTCTCTCTCAACTCTAAGATGTGTGTTTGAAAAGATTTAAAGTGTACCTCCAGCAATCCAGAGGTGGTTTTACAGATTTAACTATGAATACTAATATATTACTAAGAGCTAGAGCTCAGTTCTTTTTGCTCACAGCTTCAATGCAAAGAAAATTCAGAAATGAATGCGAGCCACAGGACCATGCAATTCATACAAAAGAATAATAATAGGCAGCATTACCAAAACATTCAATGAAAAAAATAGGTTACTTTACGTACCAATCTGCACAATGTTTTAGCCCTCATTTATGAAATACAGTTGAAACCAGTGTATACATATACTATATATAAAGGCACATATGCAGGTTTTTCTCACTATCTGACCTGAAATCAGAATAAACCTTACCAGTTTTAGGTCAATCAGGAACCAAAATTATTTATATTTGCCAAATGCTAGAATAATGAGAGAGAAAGAATTGCTTAAGGCATTTTTATTACTTTCTGCAGAGTCAAAAGTTTAAATACATTAGGATTACTATGCCTTTAAACAATTTGGGAAAGCCCATATGATGATGTAATGTATCTGGAAGCTTCTGATAAGTTTATTGGCAACATCTGAGTTAGAGACACATTTGTGGATGTATTTAAATGCACACCAGAAACACACGGCTTCTGTGTATAATATCAAGGGAAAGTCTAAAGCAATCAGCCAAGATATCAGGAAGAGTATTGTGGACTTGCATAAGTCTGGATCATCTTTCAGCACAATTTCCAGATACCTGAAGGTGCCTCCTTCATCTGTACAAACAATTGCACGCAAGTACAAACAAGATAGGAATGTCCGGCCATCACACCACTCAGAAAGTAGACAGGTTCTGTGTCTCAGAGATGAACATGCTTTGGTCCGACACATGCATATCAACCCAAGAACAAAAGCAAAAGACTGGGTGAAGATGCTGGTAAACACTGGTAAGATTGTATATCATTATCCACAGTGAAACGAGTACTGTATCAATATGGGGTAAAACTCTGCCAGGAAAAAGCCATTACTCCAAAAAAACATATAAAAGTCAGATTTATGTTTGCAAATGCACATAGGAACAAAGACCCACATTTTTGGAGATATGTCCTGTGGTCTGATTTATTCTGATTTCATGTCGGATAGTGAGAAAAACGTGCATTTGTGTCTTTTTATATAGTGTATGTAAACTTCTGGTTTCAACTGTATAATTGTGTACCGGATTGGTATAAATAAAGTTAAGTTTTAACATATAGGGGTGGTTGTGGATGGGAGATAAGTGTCACCAAGGATCCTGGCTTTGGTGAAGTGAAAGCTAGTTATTGCAGTAGGCCACTGACACATGTTTTGCATTTTAGTATGGCTACAGAAGGTTACTGTGGAGTAAGATGATTGGATGTATGCTGAGGAAAGCAAGGTATTCTTCCTGGAGCTGTGATGTGCCCTGCAGTAAGTAAGAGGGGTGAAAGCCCTTTGTGGGCAACAGGAACTATGCAATATTCATTGTACACACTGTCTCTGCTGAGAACTGTGTTGGGACACCAGCAAGATTTTGTTTTTTGTTTAGTGTTTTTTTTGTCTGCTGTTTAACGGGTGGCAAAATAAAGAAAGCATCTAATATTTTGCATGAACCTTGCTGTGGGCCTAGTCTTTTAAAACTGCCTTTGGGACTGATCCCCACAATTGTTGGAGCATGCGGGCAGCTACCTGCTAATGCAAGTGCATGTTTTTGGTTAAAGCTGCGACCCAGACAAAGACCCCGATGGAGAACATTATAAAGCACCTCGTACAGGCCAGCACCCAGCAGCATCAGGCACATGCAGAATCTGTATGGGCATGGCAGAAGACTAACCAGCTCCTGATATGGCAGATGGCCCCACTGACGGAAGCCATTCGGGTCAAAAAGACCCATGCTCTACACACCAGTGATGATGAGCAGCGAGTCCAGAAGTCTGTAAGGGAAGCTCTATGGAAGATGATCCTGGAGCATGATGTGGAGGCAAACTTCAGACGGGCCTGAACATGTGCCTTCTCTAGTAGAGGGACCTTGCTGGCACTGCAGGATTTTAAACCATTACGCCGTAATGGTTCCCCCTGTGTAGTTTTAGGCTGATCTCTCACCTTCCTAAAGATCAAGGATACCCTGCGAGGTGAGATTTTGCATGGTGCCCCAGATCGATGTCGATTGACAGTCATTTTGTATTTCTTCCATTTTCTTACTATTGCACCAACAGTTGTCTCCTTCTCATCCAGCATCTTACATATGGTTTTATAAGCCATTCCAGCTTTGTGCAGGTCTATGATCTTGTCCCTAACATACTTAGAAAGTTCTTTGGTATTGCCCATGTTGTAGAGGTTAGAGTCTGACTGATTAAGTCTGTGGAAAGGAGTCTTTTATAAAGGTGACTACTTAAAGGGGTTGTCTCACTACATTGATTCATCTGACCTCAGTCTTGTTTTCTTGGTTTCATTTTGAATTAAGGGGCGTGTTTACTGGCTTCTTCTAGGTTGCAGTAGAAGCCAGGTCTGGAGCTATAGCAACCAGTGCTGACAGCCTATCAGTAGAGATCCAACAGGTCTGTAGCTATAGTGACCTGAGGAGCTGATGCAGCCCATACAAGAGGGGATATCTCAGAATAGGAAGGATACTGTTAATGGACACATATTGGAAAGTGACTTGTTTTTGCAAGATCTTTAACTTAAAAAGCAATCCTTGTAGTGAGACAACCCCTTTAAGACAGCTGTCTTCAATGCAGGTAACGAGTTGATTAGGAGCGTCTAACTGGTCTAAAGGAGCCAGAACTGGATTTTATTTTGGATATTCTATCTCTCAATGTTAAAATTAACCTACCCTTAGAATTATAGACTGTTTATGTCTTTGTCATTGGGCAAACAGCAAGGAATCAAATAATTATTTCCTTCACGGTATACTACAAAATTCAATGGGTCTGTGAACAGGAGGGGACCCACTGACTTCTATAGGAGAGTTTTCTAGGCTCGCTCTGTGACCTGGGAAGAAAATATAGTGCAGGGAGGAGGAAAGGGTGAGCTGTGACCTATTATGAATGGTGGATCCTGTGTTTTCTATACACGTTGGTGTTACCATTCAGTGTAATCCTGACTGTGATGATCATGAGGAGACTACTGAAAAACTTAACCTACAAAACAGGACACGTCAAACCGTTATTAGTCTTCGTGACCAAAGTGAAAACTATAGAATCTCAGATTTTTTTCAAAAATATACTGTAGATGGTGAAATTAAAAAAAATAACAAAAACAATCACCAAAAATTCTTAAAAGATATGTTAAACGTAAAAGACAAGATTTATTCAGGTCCTTTTGACACCCAATCCCTTTAATTCCCTAGAAGAAAGAAGAGAAATAAGGGACTCGATTAAAACTTTTACATAAATAAAAGGGTTAAACAAGGTTCAGGAGGAAAGTGTTTTTTTTTTTTTACATGACTTTTTATTTGATTTTTCAAAATAAAATAAAATCTCTTACACTGAAATAGCATTTAAAAAGTCACATTTAGCATGTCACAGTAAATCAACGCATAAACTCTGTGAAGTTGTCCAAAACGAATCAGACACATAATCAGAGAAGTCAGGATCACCCTATGCACATTTACTTGATGAGAAAACCATCCTGACCTCAATGTTATATCAAGTCATAATCAATGAACAAACACATAACCATAAATATGGGAAGGAAAGTGTCTTTAAGGGTTTTTGCACTACAATGATTAGTTTTAAATATTTAGAGAAAGGTAAATAAAGACTACTACCAAATACATTGCTGTTCCAATTTTTCTTGGTTTCAGAGATAAAGTAGCTTCTAGCTCCTGTTTAAACAAACTTCCCTAGGTTACTGATCACCTCTCTGCTTGCATTGCTCCAGCTGCCCTGTCTGACCATGGTGACGCCACTCCTTTCTGCTTCTTATCAGTAGCACAGGATTTTGTTTATCTACGTTACTGAAAGACTAACTCTTTAGAGCTCTGTAGCCTTCTGCTTTATTTGTTACACCTCATCTGTTAGCAGTGTCCCTCTAACAGGCTCAGCTAGTAATAGCAGAATTGAAATGTCAACCAATGTTGTAGAACCACCCACAGCCTGAACAGGAAGTTGGAGCCTGAAGCTGTCTGTAAAGAGCAGTTTCTGTTAAGCAGCATGGTGGGAACACTCCTTTAATGAGAAACTAAACACAAGGACAAGAGGCATAATCTGAAATTAGTTTGGGGGAAGATCAGAACCAATGTCATAAAATATTATTTTACTGAACGAGTAGTAGATGCTTGGTACTGGGGGTTTTAGAAGATATGGTTGTACATCAGAAATAAGTGAATGTAAACCTGCCTGGAATAAACATACATACATCTATCCTAAAATAATACTAAGAAAATAACATAAGGGCCGACTAGATGGACCATGTGGTATTTTATCTATTTTTTTTAATTTTTTTGCCGTCAGTCTTCTTTGTTTCTATTTAACTGTAGGTATAGAACTTCTGCAAAAGGAAAACCAATAATTTTTTGCTTTACTATATATATATAATATATTATATATATATATATATATATATATATATATATATATATATATATTAATATATATATATATATATATATATAATATATATATATATATATATATATATATATATATATATATATATATATATTATATATATAGGACAGAGCGACCTTAGATTGTTGCAGATTTCTGCCAGTAGGGGCAATACAGCAGGTGTCTTGCTGCCGATGCACCACCGAGGACCTGGTCTCGGTGGGGGAAGCCAGCTATTTGGTGTCAGTAGCCGCAGGTTGTTGACACATGTATCTAGCATGGCTGCTGTGCAGTTATTTTGGGCTGGTCATAGCGTTGTATATATATAATTTTTAAATTTTACACTATGTACAGTATCTTATTTTTATTTGCTTCTGCTTTTCTACCATGTACTTGGTCATTTGGTTTAGAAATGTGGCAGTAAACTATCAGTGTCTGAGAAATACAATTACTGTAAGTTGTAAGAAGAAGCACAAGCTGGTCCTGAATTGTACACACCTGCAAATTACATGAAGAGCCCTAATTAAGTGAGTGCTGAATGCTCCGCAGGACGACCATTCATTTACAGCATCTGCAGAGAAAGAGCAGCGTGTGGGTAATGACATGGATGACATTCTCTGATTTCAATGTCGGTTTGAAGATGTCGCCATCTATTTATTGGGTCAGACACAACTCGCTTCACCCCTGCATTTCCTATATCTGAATCTGTCACCAAACTATAGAAAGAGACAGGACTCAATGAGGCTATGGGGTATCACCTTCTATAACCTCCTGGGAACCTTTTAGATTGTCAGCTCTAGGGTTTAGTTTTCTTTCTCTTTTTGTTTTATCATAAGGCTTCCCGGTCTTGTAGAATGGGGCTGTACAGGGTTCCACAGAGGTGTACGCGGGCTCCTCCGTATCTCCTCATGCCTCAAGTGTCATACGGATACACACTAAGATTTTTTTTCCTGTTAGGTTCCATAGGAAAACAATCATAGCTCGTTGTACTGTATGTGCAGATGTATTCTCCCTTACAAGCAATAGATCGGCATATATTTGTCACCCATTGTGGACTTCCTAAGGGCACGTTCATATGTCGAACATTTTCTAGCGGAGAAATTGGATGTGTAATCCTTGGCAGAAATACAAGGCAGCACCTCAGGTTTCTGCTGAGGATTTGTACTTTTAGGGCATGTCCCCACTGCACGGGTTTTTGGCCGGTTTTTCAGGCGGTTTGCGGTTTTGAAGACCGCCTGAAAAACCGGCCGAAAATTAGCAGAACGTGGCTCTATGGAAAACCCGTGCAGCAGTCCCCACTGCCCGGGTTTTCTGCTCAGCGGTTATGCTGCCCGCAGTCCGCCCACAAAACATTCATCAAGCACAATCTTTCGTCAGGTTTCCGGACGGAATATGTGCATCTCAATGTGAAGGGGGAGGGGACGGCCGCAAAACAGTGTAAGTACCGGTCGCATAACCGACCGGTATTTGTCACTTGCCGTGTAAACGGCACCTAACCCCTTTCCGACAGCCGTTCATAATAATGTGGCTCTAAATTTTATTTCTCCCCGCCTTCCAAGAGCCATAACTTTTTTTATTTTCCATCGACATAGATAAGTGAGGGTTTTTATTCTGCAGGATAAGATTTACTTTCTAAAAGTGTTATTGAGCGTACCATACCAGGAAAAATTTAACCTGGCTGAAATATGAAAAAAGACTTACTTGCGCCATGTTTGTGTTCACTCTTCGGTATAGACGTCGGTTATCTGCATTCTGCAGGTTGATCCGATTTCGGTAATACCAAATATGAAGGGTTTTCTATTTCTTAAAGGTATGTTGCAGTGCCATTTTCTTCGACCAATAACTTTTTTGTACTTTCACCTATGAGGGTGCATTTTTTGCTGTGCTTTTTATTGGTACCATTTTTGATCACTTTTTTATTCCACTTTATAGGGGATGTGAAATTACCAAAAACCCACAATTTTGTCCCAGCGTATAGGATAATTGATGTTCTATTTTAATAGAATGGATGGATGAGGCAATACCAATTATGGGTAACTTAACTTTTAATATATATTTTTTTTTATACATATACTTTAAAACATTTTTTCTTTTACTTCTACACCAAGTCCCCCTGGGGTACTTGACCACTAGGAGGCATAATCATAAGAACACCCTTCTGCATTGTATAAGCAATGCACCAGGGTGAAAAAAGATGGCGTCTACACCACTTTCTGCCTGGGGCAGGATATAGTAAAACAGACATGGTGGCGATGGAAGCCTTCCCAAGGTTTTCAGCCACCTTTCTCATTGGCACCTCACGATCTTACCGTGAGGTGAGAAACAATGTGTTGCAGCGTTTCCCATTCATATAGACATTATTATTATTATTATTATTTATTTTAAAGCGCCATTGATTCCAGGGCGCTGTACATTCGAAGGGGTAACATACATTACATAAGTCAAACGAGTACAGTGATAAGTGATTAATGACAATTGGCACGACAGAGGGAGAGAGGACCCTACCCGCGAGGGCTTACAATCTACAAGGAGGGGGAAAGAGACAGGAGGTGAGGGGCAGACATGTCTGTGGTGGAAGTAGTGACAAGGTTAGTGATGGGGTTTTCAGGTTGCTTTTGAAGTTGGTGATAGTGGAGGAGAGTCTGATGTGTTGGGGCAGTGAGTTCCAGAGTGTGGGTGAAGCACGGGAGAAGTCTTGGAGACGGTTGTGTGAGGAGCTGATAAGGGGAGAGCAGAGGAGAAGGTCCTGTGAGGAGCGGAGAGTGCGTGGGGGGAGATATTTGGAAATTAGGGCAGAGATGTATGGAGGGGAGAGGTCATGGAGAGCCTTGTAGGTGAGGGTTAGTAGCTTGAAATGAATTTGCTGGGCAATGGGAAGCCAGTGAAGGGATTGGCAGAGGGAGAGGCAGAGGAGTAGCGAGGAGAGAGGTGGATAAGACGGGCAGCAGAGTTAAGGATTGGAGGGGAGCGAGGGTGCTAGCTGGGAGGCCACAGAGAAGGATGTTGCAGTAGTCTAGGCGGGAGATGACAAGGGCATGGACCAGCATTTTTGTAGTGTCATAGTTGAGGAATGAGCGGATGCGAGAGATGCTTTTCAGGTGGAGGCAGCAGGTAGAGGTGAGGGTTTGAATGTGTGGTTTGAAAGATAGAGCGGAGTCTAGGATTACCCCAAGGCAGCGGACTTGCGGAACAGGTGAGAGTGTACAGCCGTTGACTGTAATAGAGAGATCAGGGGCAAGGGTAGAGTTGGACGGTGGAAAGATGATGAGTTCTGTATTCTCCACATTTAGTTATCAGGAGTTCCCTGCTGTTACCGGTAGGCATCAGCTGCAGCTGACAACAGCCTTCTTTCTGTGAAAAATTACTGCTCCTGTATTCTGCTGTGCAAATCTGTAGGTAAAATCTACAGTATTTCTGTCCCGTGTGACTTTACCCATAGAAAGCCGCTGAACAGGCTTGCACTATATAACGAAAAGTTTGTAGGATTATTATCCCACACACATTTATATAATCCTTTTGTTAGTGAATGACTTTGCAATGCAAACATAATAGATGCAGTGGAAAAATCCACTATGAATAACGCTTTGGAAAATCCCATTCACTTTCACTGTACTGTTAAAACTTCTCAAAATCTGAATGTCTGAAGGTCTGGTCCTTACCATATAATTTGAGAAAAAAAAAATTGTTAACATGTAGCATATCCCATAGAATAATTTTCACTGTACATACAGCCCATATTTCATTATCTCAGAGGGCCTGTTAAAGGGAACCCCATACCTTTTTTACAGTGGCAACATACTCCATAATAATGCAAAGAGGGGAAACAGTCCAGCTCACCTGCTAACATAATAAAGGATGCACAGAAACATGTGCAAACCTTACATGGTAGCAAGAGTAAGGGTGCTTTCACACTGTGCGTTTTTCAATGCTTTTTTTGTGCAGGAAGGCAAAGCAATTAATGCTGTACATTGCTGCACAAAAATTGCGGCAAAATCGCGGTAATTACCGCGATTTTTGTGCAGCAATGTACAGCATTAATTGCTTTGCCTTCCTGCACAAAAAAAGCATTGAAAAACGCACAAAAAACGCACAGTGTGAGGGTGCTTTCACACGGTGCGCTTTTGGTGCATTTTTCAATGCATTTTTTTGTGCAGGAAGGTACAGCAATTAATGCTGTACATTACTGCACACCAATCGCGGCAAAAATCGGGGTAAAATCTTTCCTGCACAAAAAATGCATTGAAAAACGCATCAAAAACGTGTGAAAGCACCCTAAGGCCATGTTCACACGGCTTAAAATGGGCCATATTTCGGTCCGTAACTACGCGTCGGAGTGCGCAAATTACGGGCTGAAAACGGCCCATTCATTACGGTAATCCACAGTTCTCATAGAGAACTATGGATTACGTCTCCTCTCCCTGCTCGGTGAATCCGCCGGGCGGGGAGATAAGTGACATGTGAATTACCAGCGGTGTATACGCGCCCCTGGTAATGCAAGTCTATGGGCCGGCGAGGTGCCGGCCCCCCCCACTCACTCCCCCGCTCCCACCCTGCCCACACAGTGTAATTGCGGGTCGTAATTACGGCCCGCAGTTAAGCCATGTGAACATAGCCTAAGGGAAAAGGTTTCGGGCAGTGTCCAGCCTTTATTTAGAGCTTTCCAAGCTGTGAACACAGTCTAAAACACGTAAGTGGTTTGTTTTATTCATTTCCTTATGTGTCCTGATGGATTCCTGCTTTTCCCAATAAAGATTGTGAAAATGCTATAAGGAAGCTGGATCATCTCCTTTTCCTTTAACATATTCCATAGTATTGTACAAAGAAGGTCATTATTTATGTAAATTCCTGTCCTCAGTGGCATCTATATCTGATCATACCCTTTATATTTAGGTAATCTCCCTTTCTATATGTTTTTGGAGTGAAGGAAGAAACCAAAATACCTGGAGGAAACCTACAGAGACAAAGAGCAACTTCCCGACCAAAATCAAATCTGTGACTGAATGCGTTACCCACAAAGTAGCACATGTATTTCCATAGGTCTAAAGCAGGCATCCTCAAACTGCTGCCCTCCAACTGTTGGGAAACTACAACTCCCATCATGCATTTATATAATCTATAACAGTGGGAATGATGGGAGTTGTAGTTTCCCAACAGATGGAGCCACAGTTTGAGGATAAAAAAGTCCACATGGATGGCGGAAAAGATCCAGCACCGTTAGATAAATAAAATAATCTTCTTTATTGTATTAAACCATTAAAATCCAGACACGACAGAGTCAACGCGTTTCAAGTAAACAGCCTTAGTCATGATTAAGGGTGTTTACCCGAAACGCGTTGGCTCTGTCTGTCGTGACTGGATTTTAATGGTTTAATACAATAAAGAAGATTATTTTATTCATCTAACGGTGCTGGATCTTTTCCGCCATCCATGCTGACTTTTTGTCTTTAGTTCACAGGCTGGTGCCTCCCAGCCAGATCCATGCACCTGCTGGCTGTCCACAATCAATCATTCATTCAGGTGAGCTGGACTTTGTGTGTGTTGGACAGTTTGAGGATGCCTGGTCTAAAGCTCTTTTCACACCAGTCAACGACATATGATGCAGACAAATGCAGCTAAATACACTGACTTATACCTATACTTATACCTTTTTATTAAAAAGCATAGCCAACTATGCTTTTCAATGTTACGAATGGCAGGAATTCTCCTTCCATTTCCACCTCTCCTTCATACTTTATCTCTTATGAGGCAGTGGCTATGTAACCATCTTAAAAAACTTTCAAAATAGGTCAGCTGACCAGATGACACACCTTTAAACTCATTAGAGAAGATAGGATAATTGCTGCCATTTCTACAAAACTGGGATAGTTAAATTGGTGTGGATTATAGTGTTTGTTCTGAGAGATTGTTCTGTCTTGAAAGTTTGTCTAGTAATCTGCTAAGTGTTTACATTTAGTTCTAGACTACTCCTTGTCCAGCTGAGCTTTCCTCTATGGAGTTTATTCTAGGCCTTTAGAATATGTTTTCTGTTGTGCTTTACCTAAGGAGTCTCTGGGTAAGTTGTAGCTTAGGATATTTTTTGGTTTAGTCCATTAAATTAATCATCTAATAGCGAATCCATCTAATTTTTTTCAGTTGATACAAGCTTTGTATAATTAATGCATGTGAATGCTGGTTGACTGCTCTTTTAGTTCTGTTTGTAGCCTGGAGTCCAAGAGCGTAGTACCATTAAACACAAGGTATTCAGATGTAAACCAGTCGAACAAGTATCTATGGGTCAGACACATGGCAGAACTACTGCACTGTTACAGTATACGTTAAATAAAAATAGGCCAAGTATAGCTGATGTAAACCTAGCGTAAGTATTGCGAACAGTCTGAGACATTAGTCTGAATAAACACAGCAGGATATAATAAGATCTGGAATAGTTTTTTCAGTTGTGCTTGTTTAAGTGTCTAGCACTGACTTATGTCTGCCTAGTGCTCCACTTCAGCTATTTCTCCCTCTGCCCCCACCACAATGTTCCTCTCTATAGTAGGTTTATGTGATGTCGGCATGCACATCGGTATGTACTGGTGTCCCAATAAATAAGTTTATGGCCCCCGTTTAATGTACATGCCGGTACACACTCATTGCAGGAATGCTTCCGACAGATGTCAAATAGTTTCATCTGTCACCCATAGGGACAAGCAAGGTCAGAAGGACACACTTTTGGCCTGTATTGTGCTATTCAGCTATGGGCACATTTTTAGGGGGTACAATGGGAAATTTCTTGGCATATGCACCAAATATACATCCCAAAAGTGATGAAAGCCTAGCCATTGGCTTGGTTCACATTTTGTTATGTGTATACATTAGCATATGTACTAGAAGAGCTCCCATCACACGCACTAAATGTGGCTTAACAACCCTATTCACCAAAAAAAGTGTCCTTTTGGATATGTCTGAGTTGTATGTGTCCTTGCACAACTTTTTTGCATTGCATAAAAAAGCACAATAGACTGCATTTTAGTGGATAAAAAAAAATATACCACATAGTAGTATGCCAACATATGCCACCTCATTTACACATGTACTGTATGGGCTTACAAAAAGTATATAGCATCTGCGTACCACTCAGTCAGCTCCCCTCTCCTCCGAAAGTTTATCAGAAACAAGAGGATAGGAAGCTTCTGCCCCTTTGCTAGCAATCAGTGTGAACCTCAGCACCTGGACTTATACTTATCAAAACTTCTGACATGTCACGATGACATATTATAAAACATTTTTAATTTTAACAGGTACCCTTTAAATATCTCTGCAAACTCTTATATTGTTCTGTTCATTAATTATACCATGTTGATGATGGAAGATACACAGAGTTGAGATGAACTGCTTTTTATATACACACATACATACATACACACACACACACACACGTGGATAAGATTGTCAGTACCCTTATACTAAAGAAAGAAAAACCCACAATGGTCACTGAAATAATGTGAAACTAAAAAAATATAAGTTTAATTTACTGAAAATCAACAAATAAAAATCAGACACTGTGTTTGATTTGTGGTCCAACCAAGAAATAAAAAAGAAAACTAATGAAACTGGCCTGGACAAAAATTATGCTACCCCTAGATTGGAAATAATTTGACCATAGATACATGTTAAACTAAGGTGTGTTCTGTAATTAGCATCACAATTATAATCAGTCTGCCTATTTAAAGGGTAAAAAGTAGTCACTGTGCTGTTTGGTACTCACAATGAACATGTAACAAAGGAAGTTAAGGAGATGGTTGTCTCAGGAGATAAAGAAAAGTATAGACAAACATGTCAATGGTGAAGGCTATAAGAACATCTCCAAACAGCTTGATGTTCCTGTTACTACAGTTGCACACATTATTCAGAAGTTGAAAGAGGACCCATCACCTGCAGAAAACCTTCTAAAATAATAGAAGACTAAGATATAAACACTTTCTCAAATATGTTTGAGGATAGTAGACTAAACCCAGCAGGAGGCAATATAAGCCCCAATGCTTCTGGGGAAAGATGTAGTAGGTGCAGATAACTAATGAGCAGCAGCTAACACACCCATCCACTTGCAGGGCAACTGAATAGCAAAAAAACTGCACACTGGATAAGTACGAGTTCATACCAGTATGCAGAAAAGCCACAATTTGTGCAGTGTAAAATATTGTGGCTTTTCTGCATACTAGTGTGAACTGGTACTTATCCAATATGCATTTTTTTTTATTATTCGGTTGCCTTCCTAGTGGATGGGTGTGTGAGCTGCTGCTCATTAGTTATCTGCACCTGTTATATCTTTCCCAAGTAACACTGGGGCTCATATTGCCTCTTACTTGGTTTAGTCTATTAACCAGCCATAAGTATGTAGCTGTAAGCTGTAACCAGCTGTAAGTATGGCCTTGTGTTTGCGTAAATAATGTAACATTTTTCTGTGACTTTTTTTGTAAATTGTTATTGTAGGAACTCATGAAAAAAAGTTTGCAGTTATTGCCTCATATCTGCATTAATGGCACCCTTTTGTATCGCCTTATCTATATGCAATTATAATACCAGCAACCATCCCCCTCATATATTGAAGGTGTGCGAGTGGTTTTCTTATCGGTATTTTTGCATTTGTGCAATCTCCCCATGTATTACACTGTGGCTTTTCTGCATACTGTGTGAACAGGTATCAATTTAATGTGCAGTTTAGTTGTTCCCCTAATTGTGCACCTGTTTATCTTTCCTAAGTAGCATAGGGGCCAGTGTTGCCTCTTTACTGGGTTCCGTTTCAGTCCAGCCTTTGTGCTGTGAGTATGGCCTTGTTTCTGTGTTTTTCTCAAAAGGTTGTGCAACAAAATATTTAAGTTAAGGAGACTTTCATTGTTGTCCAGGCCAGTTTCATTAGTTTGTTGTTTATAATTTTTAGGTTGAACCACAACTTAAACACAATGTCTGATTTTCATGAGTTGTTTTGCAGTAAATGTATTATTCCTTTTGTCAGTTTCAAGTTATTTCACTGAGCATTGTGAGGTTTGCTTTCTGTAACAGAAGGGTACCAACAATTTTGTCCACGTTTCTATATCTACAGTGTATATATGAAGATATAGTTTCATAGTTTGTAAGGCTGAAAAAAGACGAGATGTCCATCCAGTTCAGCCTGTTGTGCTAAGGTGTTGATCCAGAGGAAGGCAAAAAACCCCAATGAGGTAGAAGCCAATTGTCCTCATTTTAGGGAAAAATTCCTTCCCGACTCCAATCTGACAATCGGAAAAATCCCTGGATCAACGACCCCTCTCCAGAATCCTAGACACTATAACCTGTTATATTATTGCGCTCCAGAAATTCATCCAAACCCTTTTTGAACTCTGTTAGTGAATTCACCATGACAAGTTCCTCTGGCAGAGAATTCCACAGTCTCACTGTCTTACAGTAAGAATCCCTTCATGTTTATGTAGAAACTTTCATTCCTCAAGACGTAGAGGATGCCCCTTGTTCTAGATACAGCCTTGGGTATAAGTAAATATATTTATTGACTTCCATCTGCTATTGCTTCTACTAAAAACTTTACTAAAAATTTTAAGATAAATTATGTTTGGCTGCGATAAGACCCATAATGCCTTGTAGCAGCCTAAAAGAATTTAGCTTTCATTTTTAGTATAGTCATTAGAAGAAGCAAAAGTAAATAAAAGTAAATCAAGGAGAGCAAGGAACATGAGATACTTCAGATCTATTGGCTCCTCTCCAGCAGTGTATGGTGATACACCATGTTAAGGTGCCCATAAACCATCAATAGCTATTGGACGATTAAGGTATTCCTGCTAAATGCTGTGCAAGTGTTTAAAATCGGGAAAGGTAAGTAAGACACAGTCAAACACGTCTGATTGCATGTTATCTCCAGAGAGAACAAGAGGAGCGGGCACTGAAATTCAACATTCCATGCCTATGCCAACATTTCCCTATATATCATCTTTTGGATGAGACAGTCGGCCGGTCATGACAAGTGTATATGGGTCTAAAACACAAGCCCTTTTGCTTCAACCTCTGAATTCTTGGCACATAGGATATTAAAGTGGTTGTCCAGTTCATAGAAAAAAATAAATAGTAAGCTGCAGGTGCCTTATAAAGAAAAAAACCTATGCACACCTTCCTCCACCCCTCCATTCTAGCAACACGTCTCTCCGGTCTTCTGTTTACCGATTTCCTCCTTCGGGCGGGCACGTCAGTGCCGCAGTGGTCACGTGCCACTCATTTACACCACCATGGTGATGTAAGCAGAGGAAGAAGAAATCAGTAAACAGAAGACCGGAGAGAAATAATGTTAGTGTTACGAGTGCTCCTGCGACTCCGACGCCAGGTCATGGGCACACCCGTACCTCCACTGCCCCATGTTTTTCTCCTGCAGGGGCAGCGCACCCGCAGTTCATGTCCTGGTCATTGCTACCCCTTCTCCTCGCTCCCTGCGTTGTCTCTGTTGGCCGGCATGCATGTCCCCAATCCCTAGGGTGCGCGCGCCAGCTCTGTGAAATTAAAAACGGCCAGCGAGCTGGTAATTGGTAATTGACGGCCGCTGCTCCTATATTACCAAGTCTTCCCGTGTCCTCCCTGCCAGATCCATAGTTTGTTAGCAACTATATTGAAACCGTTCCCTGGAGTTCCCAAGTTTTCCATGTATCACTTCATTTGCATCCGTGCCTACGAACCTTGCCTCCAGACTTTACCTTCCTGCCTGTCCCCGACTACAAGCCTGCCTAGTAGTCCTCGGAGTCGATTGCTAAGCTCTTACCAATCGACTTGAGGCCTTAACAACTGGCTTAACAACTATTAGAGACTTCACAACGCAGTAAGTTATATGTCCCCCAGTATAAGTAATAGGGTGCCCCAGTAAGTTATATGTCTCCCAGTAGGTGGATATATAGTTTATATATCTCCCAGTAGGTAGGTGTATAGGTAATAGGTACGCCAGTAGGTATACAGGCAAGTTATAGGTCTCCGAGCAGGTATATAGAAAGGTTATAGGTCCCCCAGTAGGTATATAGGCAGGTTATATATCCCCTGTGGGTATATAGGCAGGTTATATGTCCTCCAGCAGGTATATAGATAGGTTATAGGTCCCCCAGCACATATATGGATAGGTTATAGGTCCCCCAGCGGGTATATAGGTAGCTTATCGGTCCCACAGCACATATATAGGTAAATTATAGTGTCCCCTGCACATTTTTAAATTGATTATAGTGTCCCCTGCACATTTTTAAATTGATTATAGCGTCCCCCTGCACATTTATAAATTGATTATAGCGTCCCCTGCACATTTAAGGGCCGTTCACACGGCTTATTTTGGGCATGGATTCCAGCCATATTGCACGCCGTAATGTGCTGCAATACGGCTGGAATCCGTCCCAGCCATTACGGTAATCCACAGTTCTCTTAGAGAACTATGGATTCTGTCTCTCCTCACCACTCGGCGAATCCGCCGCGGGGGGAGATAAGTAACATGTTCATTATCCCGGCGGGATACGCGCCGTGGATAATGAAAGTCTATGGGGCCGGCAGGCAGCGTCCCCGCCCCTTATTCACGCCTTAATTGCGGGCTAAATCCGACGCACAATTATGGCTTGAATAAGCCGTGTGAACCGGCCCTTAGAAGTTGATTATAGCTCTCCAGCATGTATAGAGCTAATTAAAAGTAAAAAACTAACAGCACTCACCTGACCTCGCTCCCTGCCGCTGTCGCTGCTCCCGGTCTTTTTCTTCAGGTGGTGTGACATCAACCAGGCCGCGTGGGCCTCGTGATGACGCTCACGCTGCCTGTGCTGTGTAATCCTGTGAGCCGCATCCTGCCTGCATCTCACCAGAGTACTCAGCGGAGCGGAGAGCTGTCACTCTCTGTTCCGCAGAAGCCTGTAACAGTATGCACATACATACAGTTAGTCCCGGCGCCGCTGCAATCACCGATCACCAAGGTCCTAAGCCGATACCTTAGCGATCGGTAACGACTTAGGACCATAACGATCGGCAGCAGATGACGGCATCTCCGGGACCACTGCCTAGCGACTTTATTCTGCATAAATCTTGGTCGCCAACGCAGGCAAATTGTGCCAGAGGTAGCGACCTGGGGGTTGTCTGCCACAGCAAGACCATCCCGCTTTGCGGCAGGCTCTTGTAAAAACAAGTGGCCCTTTAGACTCTGCTCCCTGGTGCGGCTTACACCATCGCCTGCAGGGATCTAGTGGCTCCACTCCCTTTGGTCATTACAGGAAGTTGAGAATATGTTTTTTTTTGTCTTGGTTTAGTTTTTCTTATGAATCACCTGCAGCTTACTATTATTTTTTTCTATGAGCTGGACAACCACCCCTTTAATTTTCCTTTTACTAATATAAACCATTCTGATTTCAGGAAATTTACAAATTTTTCTACACTACCCTGGCAGCAATGTCAGCAGACTATGAGACGCCATTTATAAGCTGTCCAGATATGCGGGCAAGCATTGCTGATAGCATTCTAATAGAGACAGAATTCCCTGTTATAATTTCTAAAGAGGCCATGAGAGTTATATAATTGTACAGCATACCAACCACTGGATTTATGTCAGTATACAACGACAAGTGGCCATTGATTCCCTTTCACAGTTTGCAAACATTCAATTATATTCCAGTCCCTAAGGGCTGGCCTACAAGAAAGCAACCAGAACTAAGAGGCGGGAAGCCCATATATGCAATCATTACATGAATGATTATTCCTAGTGACAACAAAAACATATGAGAGACAGAATCCCAGCATCTAGCGCTCCATACAGGCGGTGGGTAAAACTTGTAAGAAGTCGTCAGGGATAACTGAGAAGCAAGATGAAGGCTGTTCAATATATGCTGCCCCTGTAGCTTTTTTCTGAAAATATAATGGTATTGTTAAACGTGGACTCCCTCTAGCTGATATTATGCAGAGTCTGGCTAGTACTCTTTATAGCGGCACTCTGATTAAAGCTTTATGGGGGTATTTTAGGAGGACTGTTTCTGGCTGGAATGTAAATTGGTATTATAGGCGGCCACTGTTGAACTGGGAACTTTAGCAAAAACTGTTTACTGGGTCGCTTTGATAATTTAGTAGCTGACATTTTATGGAGACAATCTTGCTGTCCCCTTGCCGATTATGAAGCATAATTTGTGAGGCTTGTTGGGGCACTTTTTTGCTGGTACATTTACAGAGGCACTCTCATGCTGACACTGCTTATGGAGCAATCTTTAGCTGGCATTGTTAAAGTGGGCATTCTCTGGCTGAATTTGTTAAACTGAGCACATTCTGGTTAAAGCGGTATATAAAGACACTTGATTGTCATGTCAATTCTTGGTCTGAAAGACACAGCAGGAGCCCTATAATAAAGTAAAGGGTGCGACCCAGATGCATCCAACACAGATCCAAACACGCAGCTGGATCCGATTGACGCTACGTTTTTTGGATACGATTTTCGGAT
This sequence comes from Phyllomedusa bahiana, assembly GCA_025379985.1. Lineage (NCBI taxonomy): Eukaryota > Metazoa > Chordata > Amphibia > Anura > Hylidae > Phyllomedusa > Phyllomedusa bahiana. Next base: position 7,887 of record JAODAL010039018.1, on the reverse strand, counting down.
CCAACGTGGATCCAAAAACACTGCGTGAAAATGCTCTAACATTTAGTCCCCCTAGGGCACTTGACTACTAGAGGGCACAATCATTAGTATACCCTCCTGTATTGTATAAACAATGCAAAAGGGTGTTCAAAGATAGCGGTTCTAGCAGTTCCTGTGGCAGGAAGTGTTAGAATCGCATACATGGTGGCGATGGAAGCCTTCGTAAGGCTTCCAGTTCCCAAGTAAACCAATCGGCACCCTGTAATCTGCACAGCACCATTTCTCATTCATTTAGACACTGCGGTGTATAAGGGATTAAACAGCAGGGAACAGAGCTAGCTTCATTCCCTGATATTACTGTGAGGTGTCAGCTGCAATTAGCAGCTGTCACCAGCCTTCCATGTAATGGGATAACAAAGTTATCCCGCTACATACAACTTTACCTGCACCAGGGTGTATGGGTACGTCCTGTGTCAGTAAGGGACTAGACATTTCAGGATATCGTATCGGCGTACATGTAGACAAAATTGTTGGTACCCTTCCATTAGAGAAAGAAAAACTCACAATGGTCACTGAAATAACTTGAAACTGTCAAAATTAATAATAAATTCAAATTCACTGTAGATCAAGTAATGGAAATTAGATATTGTATTTGAATTGAGGCTCAATGAAAAATTCAAAACATTATAAATAAATAATGAAACTGGCCTGAACAAAAATAATGGTAGCCATAGAAAAAATTGCAAATAATTTGACCATAGGGACATGTCAAACTAAGGTGTGTACTGTAATTAGCATCACAGGGGTCTTTAAAATCAGTCAGACTGCTTACTTAAAAGGTGAAAAGTAGTCAATCTGCTGTTTGGTATGATGGTGTGAATCACACTAAACATGGACCAAAATGGCTTAGGAGATTAGAAAGAAAATTATAGACAAACATGTTCAAGATAAAGGTTAGAGGATCATCTCCAAACAGCTTGATGTTCCTGTTATTACAGTTGAAAATAAATTCACAGGAAAAAAACAAAGGGAGGACATCCCAGATAAAAATTACTTTATTATTATCAACATTTATTTTAAAGCGCCATTGATTCCATTGCGCTGTACATTTGAGGGGTTACATATTTTACAAAAAGGAAATGAGTACAAAAAAAAAACGATGAATGACTTAAAAATTTGGAAACAACAAGGGAAGAGGACCCGCCCGCAAAGGGTTAAAACCCTAAAAGGGGGAAGGGAAGAGAAGGGGGGTGGGGGGCAGACATGTTTTGTGGGTAAGTACAGGGCAGCGGGGGTTTTTGTAGGTTATGGGCAACCCTGAAGAAAGGGGTTTGGGGGGGTTTAAGGGGGGGGGGTTGCTTTTTGAAGCTGGTGAAGTGGAAGAATTTAAATATTTTTGGGGCGGGGAAGGCTTTCCAGAGTGTGGGGGGGCCGGGGAAAAAGTTTTTGGAGACGGTGTTTTGAGGAGTTTATAAGAGGAAAAAAAGAAGGGGGGTTCCTTGAGGAGGGGTGTTATCGGGAGATTAAGGCGAAAATAAAGGGGAGAGGTTTGGGGGGCCTTGTGGGTCAGTTTAGCAACTTGAAATGAATTCGCGGGGAAATTGGGTAGCCAGGGGAAGGGTTTTGGCAGAGGATAGCAAGAAGAGAGATGGGGGGGACCCGGGGAGCAAGTTGAGAATGGTTTTAAGGGGAGCAAGAGTGCTAGAAGGGAGGCCACTTTCATTATAAAAACTAATTTAAAAAAAATGACCCCAATTCCCCGTGGGGCCAAAAAGAAGGGAAAAACCCCGCCAAAAAGGGGGCAAAAAAGCCCCAAAAAAAGGGGGATCAAAGTGGGAAAAAAATCCCTAACAATACCCTTTATTGTCCCAAAAAAAAAAAAGGGCAAAGGGCCACAATATTACAAAATTAACAGTAAAAATCACTGGAAGGCGATCCCAAAAAAAGGGGCCCATAAATACAAATTCTTGGACCAACACTCCGGGTGGCCCCGAAATAGAGGCCTTTTAATTTCAGATATCTTAACACCCCGCGCGTTTCCCCCACAAATAAGGGTTCATCAGGGAGGAGAGAAATAACCAGCCATACTATATAACTTCTTTACTGAAAATCCAGAATAAAAAAAAATAAATCACCAAAAAGGGAAATAAATAATCCGTATACGATGCAATTTCTAAAAAAGTCATATCCCCAAAAAAACACACTATATTTTAAATGTATCAAATCATAAATTTTTTTGGAGTTAATCTGTGCAACAAAATCAATGAATGGTAGAAAGTGCAATAGCTCTAATTCCTTAAACAATAATGGGCGGAAAGGGATGAATAATGAAAACTCAGACTAATTATAAAGATATCGATAAATATTGAGTCAATAGCACTGTTAGCTACATAATAAAAAAATTCTTCCGAAGGGGGCCCCCAGTGATAGGATGAAGGGAGGACGCGGGAGACCAAAAAAACAAATGGTAACCAAAAAAACCAAAAAAACCTTCAAAGTTAGAGAGGAATTTCCCCAAAAAAAACAAGGGCATCATGTCAGATCACAAATCCCTCAACGTCTTTGCCAAAGTGGGCTTAAACCCTTAAAAACACCCCCTGAAAAGTAGTTAATGACCAAAACATTTTTTAGTTTTTTTCCCCCTTGCGTTCAACAGTTGTAACTTTTTTATTTTTTTTTAATGACGCAGTTGTATGAGGCATCGTTTTTTTTTTCGAGACGGTTTTACTTTTTATGGGGGTTAGTTCAAATTCACAAAATTTTTACAGATTTTTTTTCCAATTTCTTTTAATTTTTTTTTTTTTTTTTTACACCCGTCACATTTCCCCACTTAATAAATTTTTTATTTTAATTCTACAGGGTTTTTCGGCTGTGTGGAAACTAAATGTGTAGGGGTTTTTTTTTGGGGTTAATGTATGCACAATTTTTTTTTTTACATTATATTTTTTATTTTATTTCTTTTTACACTTTATGTTTTTTTACTTTTTTTTTTTTTTTAAATCCCCTGAAGGGATAACTGTTCTTTTTTTTTTTATACTTGGTAATATATTACAATTAATATGTAATATATTTAATTGGGCACTTGACACAGAAGAAATTAGTACAGCACACAGTCTGCCCTGAAAAAGAAGCCCTGGGGTACTTAGGTCCCAGGGCTAAATGTGCGGTTCCCCGTCTCGGTAGGTCACCGTTTCCCGATCACCGGACGAGCGGGGAAATTTTTTAATTGTGCTGCGGTGATGAGCTCGGAAATAAAAGGGTTTTTTAAAGCACCGGGGTAGAAAAGGGTTTCCCCCACTCCCAGACATGCAGGGCTGTCCGGGATCAGGGGTGTAGTACAGCCCCGTTCTCAGCACTGCTGCGGCGCCCGGAGCCACAAACTTTGATGTATGCAGTGATGTCAGACGTCGCTACAGACGAACGACCTGAAATACCCGCCGCCAAAAGACGGTGGACAGTCGTTAAGGAGTTAAAGGGGTTGTACCATCATCAAAGTTACATTCATAACATCACATATCCTTTAGTCAAGTTAAACTATATCAGTTTGCCCCTACATCCCACTCCTCATTGGTTTAGTGGGCAGGACGTCAAGTTGCTTACATTCCTCAAGTTTTTTACTATTTCTCAACTGACCAGAACTACAATTTACACTATACCTTTTGGGCTAGGTGCATTTCCCTTTAAAAAGACATTTGTCGTACTCATACGGGCAAGGTCGGGGGTAGGGGTTTTCCCGCAAATTGGTATGAGGGACTCAAGGCGTTCTGGCGCGCTCACGGCGGAGCGCGCAAAGCCGGCATGGCCGCGGTATTTTACCCCTGGCATATGCCGCTCCCCCCCGGCCCGGAGGGCTCCGGCCCCCGGGGATTAACCCCTGATGTCGAACTTTGTGGGCGCGCATGCAGCTGCGGGCAGGGAGTGAGGGTCCTGCCCCCGGATGGGCCAGTAAAGGCGGGCGCCCCTATGACTCCTCCCGGGGCCCGGATGCTGAATGAGGCTCCGGGGTTTTTGGTGAGTCACGTGACCACAATGCTTGTGGGCGCGTGAGTAGTTGCCTGGAGACCACATACAGCTGACGATCGTTCATGTTTTTCCCCCGGGGGAAAAAAGGAAAAAAAATTTGGGGAAAAAAGTTAAAAAAAAAGTTTTAAAAAAGAAAAAACCAAACAAAAAATAAAAAAAACTTTAAAACGCCCTTTTCCCCCCCCCTTTTTAAAAAACCGAAAATTTGGGAAGCGACCCCCCCTTTTAAAAATTCTGCCCAATGAAATTTTAAAACCCCCTAAAGGTGAACGCCGAAAAAAAAAAAACCCCCCCAAAAAAAACAGTCACAAAATTTGGGGCGATTTTTGTTAATCCCCGCACAAAAAAATTTGGAAAAAAAAAAGTCATCAAAAACTCAAATCAACACCCAAAAGGGGTCCCAATTTAAAAAAACGCCCAGTTCATTTCCCGAAAAAAAAAAGTCCTTCCCACAGCTTGTAAGGGAAAAAAAAAATTTAAAAAATTTTTGGCTATTGGGAAGATAGCAATGCATAAATTTTTTGGGTTTTTAAAAAACCAAAAAAAAAAAAATTTTTTTTTTTAAAAAAAAATTTTTGCTTTCAAAAAAAAAAAATCTACAAAAAATTTGGGGGTACCACCGTAATGTCTCAAAAAACCCCAAGAGAAAAAACTAACTTGTTCCGGTTGCACGGTGAACGCTTTTAAAAAATAAAAAAAAAAAAACACTGCTGGGAAAATTGGGCAGTATTTTTTTTTAAACGCTCCCTTTCCAAAAAACGGTTTTAAAAAAAAAAAAGCGTTAATAAAGCCCTTGTCCCCCCAAAAAAATGTTACCAAAAAAAAAACGCCCAACCCTCACCCCGAAAAAAAAAAAGTTCCTTAAAATCCCATAAACAAAAAAAAAAAAAAAGGGTAGGGCTCTAAAGACTGGGGTGATGAAAAAAAAAAAACGTTTTTCCCCTTTTTTCAAAAAAAAGTTTTTTTAAATTGGGGAAAAAAGCAAAAAAAATTTAAAAAAAAAAATACAAATGTGGTTTGGGTGTAATCATTTTAAACCCTTTGCTGAGAAAAAATTGCATGTCATTTTTTAAAACCGAAACAGGGGCCCGCTGTAAAAAATAAAAATAAAAAAACCCCTCCCAAAGGTTTGCGGGAAATTTTTGAAACAAAATGCCTAAAAAAAAACCTAAATAAAAAGTGATCAAAGCCCACTGCCCCCCAAAAGGGTCCCAAATTTAAAAATTTAAACTCATTCGTTAAAAAAAAAAAACCCCCAAAAACAGTCCAAAAATGCAAAAAATTAAGAAAGCTATGGCCCGTCAGAATAGGACAAATTTAAAAAAAACCTTTTTTTTAAAAAATCGTTTGTTTTTGTAAAAGTAAATAAAAAAAAAAAAAAAGATTTAAAAAATTTTTAAACCCTTTTAATTGTACCCCCCCCCAATTTGTTTTAAAATTAAACCCCTCCCCTTTTTCCCGTAGGTGAAATTTGTAAAAAATGAAGCCCCAAAAAAAATGGCGGAACTGCGTTTCCCCCCTCCAAATTTTCCCAAAGGGGGCCCCAAAGCTAAAAAAAAAAACCCACGGAACCCTTTTTTGCGCCCAAAAAAGCCCCAAAAACAAACCCCTTTGATGGATCCCTGAGGGGAAGGGGAAACCAAAAATGGGGGGAAAATTTGGAAGGTTTTTCCCCCGTTTAAATACTTTGGGGGGGTTTGGAGAAAGCGACATGGCCCACCAATTTTTCTGTGCCCCCAAAAGCCAAATAGCGCTCCCTCCCTTGTAACCGCCCCATGCGCCCCCCAAAAAGCAAATTTAAAACCCACATGTTTGGGGATTGCTGAACTTTGGGGGGAAATTGCGGGAACACAATTTTGGGGGTTTTTTTTTTTTAAAAATTCCCGTAAAAATTTAAACCCTTTTTTTACTAAAAATTTCAAAATTATTGGAAAAAATTTTAAAATTTTTTTTTTTTTTTTTTTTTTTTAGGCCGAACGCTAAAAAAAAAAAATTTTTTGGGAAACCCCCTGTGGGGGGCGATATACTACACCTCTGAAAAAAAATTTTTCCCTAAGGGGGGTTGTTTTCCCAAAATGGGGTTTTTTTTAAGGGGGGGGTTTATTAAATTTTGAAACCCCTTTGGGTGTCCGCAAAACCCGAAATGGCCCCCAAAAAAAAAAAGTAAAAGAAAATGGAAAGGCCCCCGGTCCAAATAGGTGCTTTCCCCCTACTCTGGGGTTGTGGTTTACCCAAAAAATGCCTAAAGGGGCCCCATTTTGGGAAAATCCCCTGAAAACGGCGAAATTTTGGGGGAATCAATTTTTTAAATTTTTTCATTTCCCCGATCACATTTAAAACCCTATTCCCCTTTTCAATTTAAAGTATACAAATTGGGAAAAACTGCAAAAAAAAATGACATTTTTTTTTAAATTTTACTTCCCCCTTTTCCCTTTTAAATTCCCGTGAAACACCTAATGGGGTTTTTTTTTAATTCCCTAAAATTTGGGTTTTGGAAAAACTTTTTAAAAAGGGGTAGTTTCTTAGGATAGGGGCATTTATGGGGGGATTTTAACATACAGGTAAACAAAGTCACGTTAGGGAAAATGGATGGTCCCTAAAAAAAAGTATATTGCAAATTTTCCCTTGGAAAAAAAAAACTTAAATAAATTTTTTTTAAGCCCCCCTAATGTCAAAAAAAAAAAAAAAAAAAAAAAATGTTGGGAAAAACTTTTGTTTTTAAAAGCAGGAAAATTTTTTAAAATTTGAAAATTGGGAAAAAATTTTTCACATTTTTCACGATAATTTGATATTTTTCACAAATAAACCAGCATTTTTTGGACCAAAATTTCTTACTATCTTAAAGCACAACGTGTCACGAGAAAACACATGGATAGGTTAAAGTGTCAAAAAGTTATTCTCACAAAGTGACACATGACAGATTTCAAAAATGGGGCTCTGTCAGAGAGGCCAAAACTGGCTCCGGCGGTAAGGGGTTAAGTAGCTGTGTGCTCCTGCTGAGTGCTCTCAGAGGTTTGAGCTGGGCATGCTTTACGAGATAAGAGAGAAAGCACCAGATGGCCATAGCTACTAGCAACAAGGGAAATAAGTTACATCAACCAGGCTATGTAGGTAGGAGTGTTGCATCAACACTGTTCATCTTTGATAAGTACATATATTTGCAAAGTTTTCTATCTTGCAATATCTATGCAATGTGATATCATTTCTTTTTTTTTTTTTTTTTATTAAAATATTTCAATAACGTTTTCAATATCAAAATAAACATTCGACAAAGCCGTGAAATACTTCTCACTGAGACATTATACATTCAAAGCAAATAGATCAAAGTGCAGTTTTTGAACAGTTAGGTCTCAATGGGTCATGTGTGATATAAGCCTAGATTGCAATCCAATAGCTCCGTCCTCTGGAGCCAGTGAAATGCAGGCCTGCAGACGGCTGAAGTGACAAAGACACCTACAAGACATAAACACACACTAACAACACAGGGTAAGGAAAGGGAAGGGGAAAGACCAAAAACAAGACACACCAGGAAGAGCTAAGGCTCCCAATTTTGGGTTTGCAGTCCAGCTAAACCGAAGTAGAAAACTACAAGTCATGCAGGATACAGTAAACATCCCATGGTTTCCAAATACGATCAAATATGTCCAGTTGGTTGTGAGATAGAGCAGTAAGATATTCCATTCGCCTAACTTCCTGTAAATGAAGACTTAAGTCATGCTGAGTGGGAATAGATGCTTGCTTCCAAAATCTAGCAATAAGACACTTGGAAGTGGTCACTATATATAAGAAGAGTCTTCCCATCCCACGGCCTAGGGGGGCGTAAGGAACATTTAGAAGAAAGGTCTGCGGAGTAAGAAGGGACCCCCAAACCTGTGTTATATCCGA
>JAODAL010039017.1:0-38483 GCA_025379985.1 Phyllomedusa bahiana | reverse complement strand
TTTTTCATTAGAAAACAATAAATAAGTGCATAGTCTTTATAGAAGAAAGTTACATTTAGATCAAATGTTACAGTTCTTAACTATGATTGACAGTTAGGCTATGTTCACATGATGTATTGTGGTGCATATAGTACGTGTCGCAATACATCGTGTCTTTCGGGAGCTCGCGCTTATACGCGCGTACTCTAGTCCCCGCCAGCCCCATTGACGCTCATTACTCGCGGCGAATAATCGATATGTCACTTATCTCCCCGCGCGTACAATACGATCGTAATTTTGGTGCACATCTCGTCCACAAATATGTGGCGAAATTTGCGCCGAAATTACGTTGTGTCAACATACCCTAATAGCTACTTATTAATTGACTCAGGGAGTAGAAAACAATGAACAGTATGATTAATGTTTAGGAGCTTCTGTTCTTCTCTATAGAGATTAAAGCAGTTCATTGAGTTGCTTTTCTAATCTAAAATGTATTATGTTCATAATCATTTTTTTTTAGATTGTTATATTTATACAAGTCTCAGAAAGACCTGTGGTGTGCCGGCTATTGCTGCATGCCAAATACATGTTTGTTGCATCACTAATGCATGTTTGGCGCATCAAACTTTAGACGCCACTTACGAGCACACAAAAAAACACTTTTATAGATTCAGGTGCATTATACACTGAAAAATAGATGCTAAAATTCACTTCCACATGCCTTACATACATACATATCTCCAATACTGTCTATTTGCATATGATATACCTTAAAACAAAGGTTATAAAAACTCGTGCACAACTTTTTAATAAACAAAAAAGACTGCACTGACATTTTGGATGCATCCTGTAGACTGTAAGCCCTCACGGGCAGGGCCTTCTCTCCCTCTGTACCAGTTGTTAGTTAGTTATTGTCACCTTGTACTTGTTTGACCTATGTTTTAGTTATATATATATATATATTATATATATATATATTTATTTATATATATATATATATATATATATATTTTATATATATATATAACCCCTCGAATGTACAGCGCTCTGGAACTCGGGACACTTTAAAATAAATAATAATATTCTTCATTCTTTTCATGTATATGCATATACACTTCTTAATTAATTTGGATACCGCACAACAAGGCTTAGGGGGACCTTAAAAATCGTCATATCATTTTTTTATGTTCCAGCCACAAGTACATGATATGACATCAGTGGTGGCATTGGTCTGATAATAATGATAGTCTACAAATCTAGAAACTCAAGCATTAGCACCTGCCACACACTCATTGAATGTATGGGGATGCCTGCATGCCATTAAAATAAAGATAAAACACAATAGTATACAACACTTGAGCTCTTAGATATAAACAATATACGCAGGCAGGAACATTCATTTACTCTCCCGTGCTTGTCTAGTATTTTAGGTGTGCGATTGATTGAGTTTATCTCTGCCCTGCAGGTAACTTGTGTTTTATTAATTATATTGAACTTTTGTGATATTAGTACCGTTATTTTACTGTTCATTATTGATGCTTTGTTGAAACTTCTGGTATACATAATCCTTGGCTTATGATGCTTAAACCAATGGATACATTTGGTGTTAGGAGTGTTCAATTTGCTGATTGTATCATCTGCTTGTTATATTATAAGGGTCATCATTTTTGCTATTATGTTGAAGGTATAAGAGCACAAGTGTTGTATTACTATTGTGCAGGTCAGAATCTATTTGGGTTTTAATAGCAGAATTGAATAGAGTCACCCATTCAGCTTCCCATGATAAAAATTGGGGTAGGGGTATAGGTATACCCAAAAGAGGACCTATTGGATTCCGGCCAGTATCACCAACCCGTAGTTCCTAAAAATGCAGATGTAGCAGATTTTAGCTTGATGGTGATATCACAGCTTTTTGTGTTATCTGTTTTGATCTAAAAATAAAAGCCATTGAAAAGCACTGGAAAAGATGAGATAACATTTGGGTGGTAGTATAATGGTGCCTTATCTGTTAAGTTTGTTTTTTGCTACACCTGAATCTGTTAGTGTGTGATGGTCTCTCATTCAGAGATTGGATCTGAAGGTTGTGGATATCTTTTAATAGGCATAGTGAAGTTAAATCTCCAAACTATATCAGAATTTGATGGATGTTTTCACCAACTGTGGGAATATTGAACCTTCAGAAGCAGAGAAGTAACTATTTACAATGCATAAGAAGTATGATTGCACTGTATCCAGTAAAATGATAAGTCTCTCTTCCAGGTCCTCACAGTTAGTAGTAAGTTTGAAGGAAAACAAATTCTTAAAGATCATTACAACCACTGTTATCTTCTGTGGACGAGTCACGATATGAAAGAAAAAAAAATGCAGTATACATTTTTTGGTTGGGATGTGAAGGAGAAATAGATCTCTTGAATGACAACTATATCTGTTTGATGTTTAACACAAGCGGAGTACATAAACTATTTCACCTGACCCACTTCTATTAAGGACGCTGAAACTGCACATGTTGATATAAGTCCTTTTAAGGTTACGTGGACAATTTTGCAACTCACAACTGATATCGGTCTTGATTTACAGGTGCTGAAGTGGTGTGAGGGTTGATAATGGAACCCAGTGGAATTACAGCGCAGTTATCACAAGTTCCTTTTACTTGAAAGGCTGCCACACCAAAGGAGACGTTCGAATGAGATGGAAGCGGTTATTAATTGGTGATGCATTCCAATTATATGATGTAGTCAAGAAACTGGCCATCATCAATTCAAATGTTTGGTTGGACTTCAGTTGCAAACGCTCCAATTTCCACAGAGCGACCCCACTCTGCTATTGATGAACACACCATTCAGCATGTGGAGGTCGCCATTTTGGAAAATCACGGAACTATTCGCCACCTATCTCAAAATGTCAAGGTTAGCGTGGAATCTGTGGAAAAAACCATCCAAGACCATCTTCACATGCCTAAGGTATCCACTCGCTGGGTTCCCCAACTGTTCGCACTTTGCCAGAAGCAGGAACGAGTCAAATGTGCTCATCTATTGATGATGTACCGTGGAAACCAGGAGGACTTTTTCAACACACTGATCACACAGGATGAAAGCTGGGTCCATCACGATGATCCTGATACTAAAGTCCAGCTGATGTAATGGAAGCATCATGACTATCCGCCTTCAAAGAAGGCACGGGCCAACCTCGGCAGGAAGGTCATGCTCACAGTTATTTTGGGACCAGCATGGAGTAGTATTGATGGATTTCCTACCAAAGGGTACCATGAACACTGGGGCATATATTGCTTCAGCTGACGGAAATTGCGGAAGGCACATCAAAACCAAGAGGCGTGGCATGCTACCAAAGGTGTGACCTTATGCAAGACAAGTGCACCAGTTCACAATACCTCACATGTTGCCCAAATGGAAGCATGCTCCTGTAGCTTTGAAAATTTACTGCATCCCCTTATTCACCTGACCTCGCCCCCCCTCTCACCACCATCGGACTTCCAAATTTTCTAACAATGAAAGTTATTTTGAAGGGCAAGAATTTTACAGATCAATGAGACTTGATTTCCAAGTCACAACGTGGCTTTTCGGAGCAACCTGTAGACTTCTACAAGTGAGGTGTTTACAGTTGCTTAAAGCAGATGGGAGAAGTGTTGGTTCCTATGTAGAGGAGGGACTATAACTGTGCCCAAGTTTCATTGTTCTCAGTTCCACAAAGAAGTGAGGCCATGGGAAATCTTTAATAAAACGCCCTTGTATAATTATTAAAAACTTTGTACTGTAGGGATTAAAAAACTAACATTATAGGTTAGAGATGGCGCGGAATCGATTCTAACGAAGTGGAATTACGTTTAGAATTTCAGGAAACTTCGGGTTCGGAACGAGGTTCGAAGTCGAACTTTTGGGGTACTTCGGGTGAACGCACAGTGTGCTTTTGATTGCATAAAATGGCTGCGGAGCACATGGCGCCTACATGGGGCCAAAGCACGCTGGAGGAAGAAGGGCATAGCCTGCATGACCATGTGCAGAGATGAAGCCAATCAGAGACCGGGCGGGATTACTTGGACTGGTTCACCGCACTTATATAAGGACAGAGCGGCGCGATGGGAGCTCACCACTCCTCTCACTGTAATGACAGGGAAGGTGCTGCTGCCGTGGTGATAGCGCTTTACTGAAGAATGATTTATACCAGCGATTTTTGTGGGGTGTCTACAGCTTGATATTAATCTCAGAGACATAGTTCCTCGATGATTATATTCTGATTTTTTGGGGTATTGGATCTGAAAAATCAGTGTGCGACCACTGCAGCTGCATTATACATTCAATATCCAAGTAGGGATCTAAGCCATTTTCCTGTTGTATTCATTTAAAGAAATCAGCGTTTTTACAATACAAATACCACTTCATTTTTGGGCTGCTCAATTATATTGCGCAATTTACATCAGGGGATAATAAGCGTTTGTTGTGCTGGTGTGCTGACAAAAATAAACCGTTTTTCAACGCCAAATATATATATTTATTTTATTTGTTGCCTAATTTCTCATAGCAAAGGTTAATTACAATTTTATTCTTGTTGTGTGGGTAGAAAAAACGCCATTGTAACACGCTACAAAGCTACTAGTTTGTGGTGGCTCAATTCTATGCCGCAATTTACATCCAGGGGTTAATTAAGACTTGTTTTGCTGCGTGTGCAGACAAAAATAAACCGTCTTTTTCAACGCCAAAATATATATATTTTCTTTTATTCGGTAGCCTAATTCACAAGCTAAGGTTAATTACCAATTTTATCTCTTGTTGTGTGGCGTAGACAAGGAAATACAACCATTGTAAGAAGCTACAAAGCTACTAGTTTTGTGGTGGCTCAATTCTATTGAGCAATTTAAATCCAGGTTTTAATTAAGCGTTGTTTTGCTGGTTTGCTGACAAAAATAAAAACCGTCCTTTTTCACGTCCAAATATATATTTTTATTTTGGTAGCCTTATTCACAAGCAAAGGTTAATTAACAAGTTTATCTCTTGTTCTGTGTGGCGAGTAGAAAATACGCCATTGTAACACTGCGCCTACAACAGCTACTGAGTTTGTGGTGGCCTTCAATTATTTATTGCGCCAATTTACATCCAGGGGTTAATTAAGCGTTTTTTTTGCTGGTGTGCTGACAAAAATAAACCGTCTTTTTCAACGCAAAATATAAATATTTTTTTTTGGTAGCCTAATTCACAAGCAGAAGGTTATTTACAATTTTATCTCTTGATGTTTGCAGGTAGAAAATACGGCCATTGTAACACGCTACAAGAGCTAACTAGTTTGTGGTGGCTCAATTCTATTGCGCAATTACATCAGGGGTTAATTAAGGTTGTTTTGCTGGGTGTGTGACAAAAATAAAACCGTCTTTTTCAACGCCAAAATATATATTTTTTTTTTGTTGCCTAATTCACAAGCAAGGTTAATTACAATTTTTATCTCTTGTTGTGTTGCGTAGAAAATAAGCCATTGTAACATCGTACAAAAGCTACTAGTTTGTGGTGGATCCAAATTTATTGCGCAATTTACTCCCGGGTTAATATAAGCGTTTGTTTTGCTGGGTGCTGACAAAAATAAAAACGTCTTTTTAACGCCAAATATATATTTTTTTTTTGGTTAGCTCTATTTTCACAAAAGCACATGGTTAATTACAATTTTATCTTTGTTGTGTGGCGTAGACAAATACGCCATGGTAACAGATACAAAGCTACTAGTTTGTGGTGGCTCAAATTCTCATTGCGCAATTTACATCCAGGGGTAAATTAAAGCTTTGTTTTAGCTGGTGTGCTGACAACAAATAAACCGTTCTGTTTTCAACTCCCAAATATATATATTTTTTTTTTGGTAGCCTAATTCAACAAAGCAAAAGGTTAATTACAATTTTATCCTTGTTGTGTGGCGCTAGAAAATACACCATTGTAACCGCTACAAAGTTCTTGTTTGTGGTGGCTCATAATTTTATTGGCCCACAATTTACCAACCAGGGGTTAATTAAGCGTTGTTTTGCTGGTGTGCTGACAAACACTAAACCGTCTTTTTCAACGCCAATTTATATATTTTTTCTTTGTAGCATAATTCACAGCGATAGGTTAATTAATGCCTGTTGTGATTTTACATTTAGTAAAACACATAGTGTTGTAAAACGACACTACAAGTAAATTTTTCCTGGCCATTTGTGGAGAGCAATTTTATCCAAAGGGGTTACCAAAGCTTTGTACTGGAGTTCTTTTGGAAGTACAAAAAATCAGGTGTTATATTTATCATATTAAGATAGCTTCATCAAAACAGTGTCTGTACATTTTAGAACAAACAGTATGCAGACAGAGAAGGTGGCAGGCTCTGCAACTGCGAGTGGCCAAGGGTGGCACAAACATTCTGAAACGGGCCCAGGTCGAGCACACAGAAGGGGACGCTCGCCAGCAGGGGTCACTCCGGTTGAGCCATCAACTGCCACTGGTCATCTAGCGGCGGGCCTGTGGTCAGCATACCAAGGGTTCTTGATTGTTGACTTAGGTTCATCCTCTTCCTCAACAGATGACATCTGAAACCACAGCCAAAGAGGCGGTGGGAACCTCAGACACAAACACTTAGTTGGCATGGCCCGGGAGCGGCCGTCAGCGGCCACCTCACCTGTCCTCAGCCCGCCTCAGTCCACATCTCAGTCCCTCAGCCAGGGATCTACTATGTGGTCTGGGCTCTGCCGCGCCACTATTATAGCGAGGATGAACAATTTGAGAGGAGGGCAGGTCAGCAGCTACTTGGCAGCGAAGAAATGGGGCCAAATATCCTAGCTTCTTGCAGTAGGCGGCAAAGTATAGATGTGGGAGTGGCATGGGAGGTTCATGTGGTTGAGAGGTCAGCCTCGGCATTACCAAGACCGGTGAGAGGAAAGTAGTTGACGATGACACACAAATAGATGTGATGTAGCCGGACGCACTTGGGAGCCGGGTGAAGCAAGGGCTTCATCAATCGTTCAGGAGGAAGAGGGCGTTAGTTCAGCTTGCGCGGTCAGGAGGGGACAGGCGGCGCAGCCAGCAAGTGGGTTGTGTGGGCCGTGAGTCAGCAGCCGGTCCAGCTGCAGTGTGAGGTCGAGGGAAGCCAAGCGGGCCGCGCCACCAGGGGTAGGTAGAAAAACCCGCTTCGCAGGTCCATGTCAGTAGCGCCACAGGGGCCCTAGCGAGGCGAGGGGCGGCACGTAGTCACTCAGCTGCGGAGCAGTTGGCGGTAAAATCAGCTACTCGGCGGGTTGTGGCCAGTCTCTTTGCTAAGACACCGGAGGAGCGAATTTATGGGTATATGTTGAATCTGTGGGCACGAAAGTGAAGCGTGGCCAGGGAGCTAACGTTGCAAACGGCCACATGCGTCCAAACACATTGCAAGCGTCCACATCCACTCCCGGTGGCATCGGGAGAACGTTGGCTAGATGTGGTACCATCCTGCCGCTGCAGCCAGCAGCAGCGGACAGTGGCACGCATGCCATTTCAGACCAGTCAAGGCTCAACCATCTCTGCAGGAAGCGGCAGCTGTTTCTCTTTGACTTCCTATCCCGGTCCAGATGATCCTGCTCCTACGATACTCATGGGGCCAGCAGTCGTTCAGAGAGGCGATTGTAAAGAGACATTCAGTATGCGGTCCAACATCCTAAGGTGCAGCATGCTGGACCGTGCTCTTTGCTCTGTCCAAAGGTTGTTGGTACATGCACGTCCCTCCCTTTCCAAATGGTGGTCTCTGCACCATTTCAGAGAACTAATGGCTTGTGCCGAGCCGAGATGGAGAGTTCCCAAAGCCGTTAATTTCTTTTCCAAAAAGGCAAGTACCTGCACTTCCATATTTATGTAGAACAGATAGTGGGTCAGTCCTTGAGCTTATCGGTTTTGTTCCAGGTACACGCAGCGCGGTCGCTTCGGAGCTGTAACTTCGGTCACGGGCCTAGCTACATTGTCCTTTAAGGACCCACTGGAGTGAATGTGCTTCCAGCCCAGGACAACAACAACTTGGACAGGGAGACGCCGCTTTCTCTCCAACGTTGTCAAACTGCTGTCCATGCGCCAATGTCCGCCTCCTCATCCTTACCCTCCACCACCACCATTCAGCATCCACAGAACTGCTCCATCTTACCATCATGTGTGGGCGCACAGCTCGGTGTCACGCAGGGTCTACACCTTAAGCTTGCCTCGGCGAACGAAGTCACACAGGGAGGAACTGCTCCGCGTCATGCAGCAAGAAATCACGATGTGTGGGCTTTCTCCGCGCCAACTGCAAAAATCGGAACCATGGTGACGGACAATGGAGGAACATGGTTCCGCGCTGCACCGAGGAGGGTTGGTCCATGCGCCCTGCATGGCGCACGAGTTCAATCGGTTGTAAAAAAGGTTCCTGAAGTCTTCCCACCGAACTTTAGAACATTCTGAAAATAGGCAAGGAAACTGTGCATGCACTTTATCCATTCGTACAAAGACAGGAAACACAATCCTCGTGTTGACAGCGGGTCAGAATCGGCCCTACCCCAACACGCTTGATATGCGATGTTTCCACCCGCTGGAATTCCAGCCTCACATGTTGGACCGATGTATGAACAGTGAAAGGACATTAACATTTTTTGATGATCCAGGGCAGACCAGAAGTACTCCCCTGTGTTAACTCTAGGATGTCAGACAGTGGCAGCTCATGCGTGACACCTGCCGTTTGTTGAGGCATTCGAGGAGGCCAGTTATTTTGTCAGTCGCAAGGGACTACGGGTTGAATAACTGTCTTTCCACTGCTTAATGTCCTGGTAACAGATTGCTGAAAAATCATGTCTGGGCAGCGGGACTGGAGATTCTGTGGCGACTACATCTCGTGGCCACAATGAGTCCTGGGTGGGGACTGAAATGAGGAGGAGGAGGAGGAGGACATTGGAGCAGAAGCATTGTTCTGGTGAAAAATGAAGTGGATTTTCTACCCAGGTGACAAGAGAGGATGAGGCAGGAGCAGCTGGAGGGAGGGTGGATGGAGATGAGGAAGAAGATGGAAGATGGACTCCCAGCACCGTGGCAGTATCAATGGAAATGGAGGCGGGAGCCCCTCGGAAGTCACTTGTGACAGATGTCCCGCAGCATGCTTATTTTAGCCGTGGCTAGTGACAGCCGAATAGTCAGGCATCGGAAGAGGGAAGACTTTCTGGTCTCCTTCCACCCTATTGGACCCTCGCTACCGGTCCAAAATGGGAGCCTTTTTCCCAGCTATTGTGAGGGGATAGAAACTCAAATTACTAAGGGAAATCCTCGTAATCAGTTGGCCGCTGCCTATGTGCGGCATCGTAAATCCTCTGACAGGTCTAGAGGTGGGTTTTACCTCATCGCTCACGTTACTGCCGCGGCGCTGCTGGGGGGACGGTGGGGGGGTAGGAGCTAGTACCAGCTCATCCAGCAGTAACCTAAGTCTGAGTCCAATAGATGAGCAGCTTCCTTCACCCGCCTTCCTAGGAGGAGGGCAGTCACAGCCAGCAGCAGGGACATGGGAGCATTCCCTGAACACAACAGGTTGATGGCCTACTTGGACAGCCACTCTGCACCACCACGTTTAGAAGTTTGTACCGCTGGATGCTACTGGCAGCAAATTGGATGTGCGGCCGCAACTTGCCGAGTTTGGCCATTTGGAGAAGCTGTCCTTGCCCCGGCCTTAGTGTGGCATCAGATGGGTGTTTCAGTGCGGCGGGGGCACCATCGTTACCCCCAAGGGAGGAACCCGCTTGTCACCATGGGATAAATGTTGATAACGGACTGACCTTTGTCTAAGATTGAATCAGGCGTGGATTCGGCCAGGATTTCCAACTCAAACCAATGCCTTAGGCGTCAGTCTGGTATTCAACTACCTGCCTCAGCCACTATTCAGGATGACGCCCCGCCTGATGCCACAGATGCTGATCCTTGATAGTTTTTCTACCATCTGCCTACCACCGTCTTTACCAGGGATGGTATTGCCACCCACCTCAACACTCTTGTCATTGTGCCAATCTATGTGCTCATGCGCTGCTGCTGTTGCTGTGCCGTGACATTACACACTGTGTCATGTGCACTCTGCGGCCTGAGAGTACTGCTTTTGCCACCCCAGATTGGGTCATTGTGCCCACTCTCTGACCTCATGCTGTTGCTCCTGTCATACTCACCTCCATCTCCTGTCATTGTGCCACTGCCATGACCTCATGCTGGCTGCCGCCCGTGACCCTAGCTCTCAGTCATTGCTGCCGCTCTGTGGCCTAAATACTATTTATGCCACTGCAGATGTCATTGTGTGCCACCTCTGACCTCATGCTGCTGCTGTGACTTACCTGTCGTGCCTCTCCACACCTGTGTCATTGTGCCACTGTTGTGACCTCATGCTGCTGAGTGGCTGCTGCCTGTGCCCTCCACACTGTGGACCTATCTCTGTTTTTGCCACATCCAGAATTTGTCATTGTGCCACTGTCTGACCTTCATGCTGCTGATGTTGCTGCTGCCGTGCCATCCACACTGTGTCATTGTGCCACTGTCTGACCTTATGCTGATGATGTTGCTCCTGCGTGCCAGCACACACTGTGTCAATTGTACCACTATTCGGCCTACTCCTTTTTGCAGCTCACAGAATTTGTCATTGTGCAACTGACTGACCTCATGCTGCTGCCACCGTGACCTCCACAATGTGTCATTGTGCCACTCTGCGGCCTGGTACTGATTTGACACTTCAAGAATGTCATTGTGACACTGTCTGACCTCATGGCTGCTGTGGCTGCGCCGTCACCTCCACAATCTGTCACTAATGATTGCCTACCTGAAGCTCTACTGTTGTTTGTTTTTTTCCTAGCTTTTGCTGCCATGACTTTTTATCAGGCTAATGTTCTGCTTCAGTTTTTTGGTCAGTTTTGCCCCCATAAGTGCCAGGGAATTTTATAGTTTGAAGCGATTTTCTAAGAAGGCGGCAGTCTTGGTGGTGTAAATCTAAAATCACATATTGTATGATGACCAAACAAGATCCTCTATGCCAGATTTATGGCAGGGCACATAGATTCGACAAGCCACCCCTGGATCGATATCGGGATGACCGGGTATGTGCAACTGTGTTTTATATCGTTTGTTCGTGCCGATAGTTAATTCGGATCACGAAACGTATTTTGTCGGAAAATTCGGCGAAGTGACCGAACCGAATTTTTGAGAAATTCGCCCATCTCTAATTATAGGCTAAATTTCGATACATAGTAGATTGAGAGGGAGTGGGAGTTAGCTAATTCTAAACCCCTGTAATTCATACTAAAATACAGTTCCCAAAGTAAAGTTTCAAGGTATATGTATCAAGATTGACAAATGAACATTGCAGTATAACCAATAATATTTAGAACAATTCTTATAAACAGATAAACACTGTTTAACTTATAGCATCATAACTTATTAAATTGGTCTAAATACCCAAAGCTAAAGGTTGCATAAGAGCGCTACATTTTAAGTGAGGTAAACTACTTGTACAACTAATAAGGGGTAGCAAATAGGTCCCCTGCCCAGTCGACTTTGATATAACAAGTGGGGGGATTCTAGCACTCAGCAAAAGCCATTTACCTTCCTCATAGGAGTGGATTGTATCATTCATATTGTTGTGAGTCAAAGAGAGTGAAAATGAGAATCCTCATCTGTATCTGACATTTGCTGCTTGTACAAATTATATCAAAGGATGTATGATGGCACACGGCATATCTGCATACATACTTAGAGTTTGGTAGTCCACAAAAAAGAGGATTATTATGTGCTTTGTTCTCTCTTAAAGCCTTGTGATGGAAATTGAGGACTACATCCTGTGGGGTGTCTACATTCTGTTTTCCCAGAGGTCTATTACTTCTGATGATGCAGTGCATATTAAGGTCTACTGCAAGGAGAAGTGCTGCGAATAGTTATGCAGCTGAATCTTTAAGTAAGACGACACCCTCTGGTAGTCCACATATGTGCATTTTCTAGGTGTTTATATTTCAATGCATGAAAATCCTATATGAATTAATGACTAGACAGCCTCATCCATGGTCTCATCCATGAAACATTGTAGAACAGTTGTATGGTGTGTTGTCCAATTTCATGGATATGTTTCAAGGTGTTATCTACAGCATATGTCTCTTGAATACTTTTCAGCAAATTAGAGCTGGTCATGCCCATGTCATTTTGGATCTGGTGTTCTGATGAGGCTGGTACAGAAAGAAAAGGTGAGGAAGGTCATTACAGTTACAGAGCCATGCCACTTTTCTAAAGAGGTAATTGGAGAAGGTTCTGGTGTTGTAGGTTATGTTTTGATAGTTGAGAATATTAGGCTTGTCAGAAAATACCTGCTCCCATCAAGTATCACTTCAGGGTGATTTATTTATTAAGGAAACTAAAACACCAGTCCATAAAAATTTGAATAATGTTACCATTGAGAGGAAGTTTTTCTCCATTTCAAGAGATAAAGTGATTTGTGTAGATCACTAGGATGGCAATCTGACAAATTGGGATAGCATCCTTATTTACAACAGTCCTTTGGTGAGTACTATTGATGGTACTCCTCTCTGTAGGACCAAATGGCAAGTGTGGCTTGAGCTGCAAACAGGCGTCTTATGCAGGGATTGGTACTTTAGGAGCCCCGACTGACAGCTTAAAGGGAATGTGTCATCAAAAAATGAGTCATTGTTAAAGTCCCATTTTTATGTTAAACACATTTTTTAGGAATTTTTGGTTGTTTTTTTTTTTTTCATTTTTCATATCACTTTCAAAAATTTTTAATAATTCTTAAGTCTTGCAGTTTTCACTTTGGCCACTAGGCCTTGTTTGCACTGCTTTAACAGCAGTCAGAGAGATGCTTTACAGTAGCTTCATGCACATAGGAGACTTAAAGAGAACCTGTCACATAGTTTTTGCTCCCCTGGCTGAGGACAGAACAAGGTAGTGTCAGACCTGCTGTTTCCAGCGCTGTGTCCCTTATTCTGTAAGATGCTGTAGTTTTCGTGTATTTAATGCTCAAATCTGCAGTTTTCAGCCAGAAGAGTCATTCGAAGAGTCCTTCAGAGTGTCAGTTTTTTTCAGACCCGGAGGCTAGACCCACCCACCTCAACTAACAAACCTATTACTTTGAATAGGTAGAAACATGTGAATAACTGTCAGTGGGCGGAGCTATCCTTTGGTGGGTGGAGCTAACAACTGCTCATGAATAAGATTTAAGGGGTAAATGCTCTAAAACTGCTGCATCTTACAGAATAAGGGGCACAGTGCTGGGAATAACAGGTCTGACACTAGCTTGTGCTGCCCTCAGCAAGGGGGACACAACCTATGTTACAGGTTCCCTTTAAGACTGACTCAGTCCCATTGACTTCTATAGGAGAGTTTTCTAGGCATGCTCTGTGACCTGGGAAGAAGTCACTGTGCAAGGAGGTGAAAGGGTGAACTGTGACTATCTCCTCTTGTGACTGGTGGACCCTGTGTTATCTATTCACACTGGTGTCTTCTTTCAGTTTGACCCTCTTTGCGCTGATAATGAGCAAACTACTGAGAATCTTTCTCTACGGAACAGTAAGTATCAGACTATTATTAGGCCTAGTGCCCAAAGTGAAAACTGCAGGACTTAAGAATTATTAAAAAATATTGAACGTGATATGGAACATTTAAAAAAATGTAACCAGAAAATCTTAAAAAATGTGTTTAACATAAAAATGTGAGTTAAACAATAAGTCATTTTTGATGACACATTCCCTTTAACAGATGAAAGCCTTTTTAGCACTTTCCTCGCCGTATCCCCAGCTTGCAGTCAATAGGAAAGCCATAGTGGCAGCTCTTGAGAGAAAAACCCTCAAACTACTACTTGGGATTCAGGAAAGTGGGCTGGTCCCTAGTGGTAGCTGAATCTGCAATCATTCTACAATGTACTGTACTGAAGTGCTTACTTTTAACTGCATACCTATTTCAAGAATAGGATTTCTAAAACAGCCTGTGCAGCTGCTATGTAACTACTCAGCAACCCAATCAGATGACAGAGCTGTCTAAGCCCACTCTATACTCCATGCCCCAAAATCTTGATATAAATGTATGCCAAATGTCAGGGAGGGGTTAAACATTTACGTGTCTATTTTACTTTTTTTTTTAAATTATCCTTAGTATTTACTTTATAGCATATTACATACAAGTACATAATAACCTGAACTGGTCTTGTTTTAGTCAGTTTCTTTTGAGCTTTGTACTAGCACAGGGTCGGCAGAGACATTTTATTATCATTAGAGGATGGGGTCAGCAGAGTCTTCTCATCATCATTAGAGGGTGACTTATTTAGTATTATTGGGTGGCTAAAGACCTAGATAAGCCAGAATACCAATATTATACATACAGCTAAAGCTCTGTATGTATCTCTCCAACTACTCGCTAGTCTCTTTTGGAAGGGATTTCAATTCAACTGTTCTTAGAGACTATATTAGTCTACTGACATTTTTCTGACCATTAACTCCCATTCATTGCAAGCATACAGCACTTACATTCTGATGCACTACAGGCAAAACTTATAGGAAGTGTGTCTCCAATAAGAGCACCCTCGTAAAGGGTTTTTAAAATATATAAATAGTTTCAACATTTAAAACAAATCTCTTTAATTTAATTAGGAGTAGTCAAAAGCATTTTTGCGTTAATAAAATAAACTTTTTTAAGTTGATATTTTGAAAAGGCTTATACAATGGATGAGCATTACTGGTAAATCATGCTATGACCTTAGTTGTTTCTCAGTAGACATGAGTAGTAATTTTAAGCTAATTGAAAAAAATCGGCAACACTATATACACCGGAAGAAAAACTAATTTGGTCAACATGAGAAGGATCCACATTTCTCAGATGTAGTAGTGAGTTTAAACCAGAAATACTGAAGTGAATACTGAATATAGAGAGACTTTTTCAACCATATAAACTGGTATGTGTCCTTTAAGATTAGGTAATTGATGAATCTTATTTGCTTGCTGCTTTATTGTATCAATTCCTTAAAACTAGAACCAAAATTAAGGCAAATGCTCTCATAAACATGGGCATGTAATACAGCCCTTTTCTCACTGTAGAAACAGCAAAAACTCTACAGTGAGGTGTGTGTTTTTGAATGTGTGGGGGAGGGGTCTCTGTGTATTTCGGTGTGTGGAGGAGGGGCGTGTGTATTGGAGTGTGCAGGGTAGGTGTGTGTGTTTGAGTGTGTGGGGGAGGGGTGTGTGTTTGAGTGTGCGGAGAAGGGTTCTATGTGTTTGAGTGTGCAAAGGGGTAGGAGTTGGCCACTTGTCTTCTGCCCCTTGCTCCTGTCTCCTGTCCCCTGCAGTCTGTCTCTGGCGGTCTCAATGGGCAGGATACAGGCCACAGATGGTAGAAGTTTCTCTCTGCTCCCTGTCTCCTGTCCACTGCAGTCAGTCTTTGGCAGCTGCAGGGGGCTGGATACAGACCACAGGGGTCAGGACACAGGCCACAGGTGGCAGACGTTGTCTCCTGTACTTGTCTCCTGCTCCCTGCGGTTAGTCTCTGGCAGTCGCAGGGGAAGGAGATAGGCCTTTAGCAATAGCCTATTCAGCATCCAAGAAAGCTGATTGACACTCCATCCCCCAAAGGTGGCATCCAGTATTCCTGTCATGGAAAGCTGGATGTTACCTGTGGGCTTTGGGTGTCACTGAGCTTTCCAGAATGCAATTCAGCCTATATTTGTATCTGTGTAATGTTTGTTTATTTACAAGTTTCCATTTGGACTATGTCAGATTCAGTGGACTACATTGGATCAACCTTGGATCTATTTTTTGCAACTAAAATGGATAAAGAGGGCTGGTGTCGGGGAGTTTTTATTTAAATAAAAGTTTTTTGTGCAAATTTGTGTGTGTTTTTTTTTTCCATATAACTTGACAGGAGCAATCTGTCTAAAAGAACAGTGAAGAACAATCAAAATGATTGAGTATTGCATATGAATGTGTATGACGCTCATAATGAGTTCATAAAAAAGACCATAAAAAAGCACTGGTATATTTTATCCAGTGATGAAAAATATGGTAGATTGTTCAAACAAACACAACAGTTCGTTTATAAAAGAGGGCGCACCATTGGTAGCAAGGCTGAGTTGAAGCCTGAGAAAGGCGAACGGGACAGGATTGTCTCGAAAAGAATAGGTACATATCCATGTTTAAGCTGTGCCAACTGTATCTCTATAATTAAAGGGCCGTTTATTAATCATCCTACACAGGGGACTAAGATTAATCTACGAGGTTTCTTCACATGTAACTCTAAATCCGTTATATACTTCTTAAAATGCCCTTGTGGCAAAGGGTACGTCGGACAAACCATGAGAAATGTTAGATTGAGAATTAACGAACATCGTTCGAACATTAGAACTGTAAAAAAATCTAACTCTAAGGTTGATGAGGATAACAAAAAGAAGTATGGAGAAAGTACAGTAGCCAAGCACTTCAGCAACTTCGGCCACAATGTTGCCGAGCTACGCTGGTATGTCTTGGAGGAGGTTAAATGCAGGACAGGTGAGAATATTGAGAAATTGCTTTTGCACAGAGAAGCTAAGTGGATTTTTAGATTAAACACATTAGCTCCCACCAGCCTTAATGAAGATCTTAATCTCGGTATTTTTGTAGCTTTTTGTATTCTTCACTCATTTGTTTTAATTGTAATGTTATTTTAACTGTTACATTGTATAACTCTATGTCATCTTAGTTGGAGTATAAAAGGAAGTTACGTAGGTTAAAGCTCGTGCTTGAGAAAGGGCATGAGCATCCCCAAAATGTCGTGCACGTTCACCTTGGCCCGACCTGTCCCTGAATATCTCCATGACTTCTCTCCAGAAGCGGAGGGTTTGGAGTCTTTTGTCTGTTGCTGGTCGCAGCATTTTTATCCTGTAAAACGCAAGTAGCACTATGTGCACATGAGAAGTTATATATATTTTAAGGATATATCAATAAATGGAAGTTTTAAATATATGTTCCTGCTTTATATGTGGATGCAATCAACGGAGGAGTTAGGGAAATCTCATTGCAGGAATTATATGCCGACCAGCTTCCATTATTTGTAATTCCACCGGTAGCGATTAGAGGAACCTCCTCCTTCAGTCAACGCATTCCTGACGCTCCATGCACTCATTCACTTACATGCACTTATCTGTATATAGATATACTGTCTGTGTGACAGGTCCATCCACTTTTATTTGGACTACCTATACTTATGGAGAATGGTTGGACCACTGTAAAAATTAAGCAGTTCTCACCTCTTATTTCACTCCTATTTCCACATACAATAGATTGTAAGTTCTTGCAAGCAGGACTCTCACAATGCTGTTTGATCTGTTAATAGCATGGTTACTAAGTAATGTTGGGTTTTGTCTGTATAGTATCTATTCTCTCTGTAATATAAAGTTCTACAGAATATTTTGGCACAATATAAATTAAGATTATTAGTTATTAATCTGTTGAGGAATACCTCAGATGTGAGGTTATTTAACCTCATTGAAAAGTATTTTAAATTAGCTGCCACTAACGCTAGCTAAGTTTGGTATGACTCTGTCTCTGAATTTGTAATTAACCCCTCTAGAGAGGAGGCCCGATTTTTCAGACAATATGCATCACGGAGTGTTTAGAGAAAGAAGTAGGTCACATGGCCTTACATAGTACATTTAAAGGTCTTCTTAAAATTGGCTAAAGACAGAGAAGTGTAGAAGTCCCCCATAGACAATTACACCAGGGACTGAATCATTGGTAATCGAAGTTGGCCAGGTATGCCAGCAACCTACAATTCTTGTCACTAAGATCAAATTTTGCTGCTTAAAACTGTAACTTTAAATGCATAACAGTGGATTAGAACATCTGTGTAACTAGAATTATGGGCCAAATGCTCTATGTGTGCATTTTGAACCATAAAGGTGACAGCCGAGGACTGTAGCTAAGTTGTAGAATTAATTGAGGGGCAGAAGAAATAGTAAAGAGAAGCGAAAATGGTCTAATATGCCCCTGAACGTATAATAAACCTTACAAAGAAACGGTAATAGAACCACTGAGGCAAGAGCAAGATCTGTTCTGGAAAACAATTTATGGACTATCAACTATTACAAAAACTCTTTCAAGAAAAGATATTCAATGAATATAGGTCAAAGCACCAGGTGTTAAAGTGTAGACATGCAGGGTTTAGCCCCCATTAGCATCCATGGAGGGTTTGTAAGCTGCAAGCCTCATATACATAATACAGGGCTAGTAAGAAACAAGACCAACATTTGAGAAACATGTTCAAAGAGAGTTGAGTCCAATGATTGGGGTATTTTCAGGGACAGGCAAATATCTTCAGTGGGTGAGCCTTGGTTACCAGTAAAGTCATTCTTCTCAATAAATTGGAATATGCTACATGAAAACCCCTGGTGAGACAGGCCCTTTTAAAGGAGTTTTTCAGGAATTAAAAAGAAAATTGCTACTTTTTTTCAGCGATCGAACCACTTTGGAAATAAATAATCATGTCTTTCTAGTTCTTGGCAACCAATTTTAGAACAAGCACTTTTGTCCCATTAAATGGGTTTCTTGCAAACATATAATATGAAGAGAGCATTTCTTGATGAAGTAAATAAAATGCTGGATTTTGAATTCAGGCTTGAACATTTTAAATCTTAGGGGGGCGTGTATGAAAACTGTCTAGGTCTAAGACTTTCTTTGTTGTTCATAGCAACCAATCAGAGCTCCCCTTTTGTTTTATATAGTTCTCGGGAAAAAAATTAAAGGGGAGCTCTGATTGGTTAGTATGGGCAACAAAGAAAGCCTTAGACCTAGACAGTTTTCATATATGAGTCCCTTAAAGTGGTTTTCCCATCTCAGACATTTATGGCATATCAATAGGATATGCCATGAGTGTCCCACACCTATCTCAAACATGGGCTATCTGTTCAGAACAGAGAAGTCACCGTGCTTGCGTGGTTGCCCTTCACTCATTTCAATAGGTTGCACTTGGCTATACTCTGAATTTTCATTGAAATAAATGGAATGCAACCGCGCAAGAGCGTCCACTTCTCTGTTCTGAACAGGAAGTTTTTTGAGATAGGTGCAGGTAAGACATTTATGACATATCTTTTTTATATTCACTTTTCAAAAAAGGGGCCGTAAAAGTAAAACTAAATATCTTTAATAAATCGATATAAAAAGTAGCAATCAAGCCCAAACATCTCTAGTATATAATGGAAGACGGGTACTTAAGGTTGTGATGTGGTATGAAACCATTCAGTCCATAATTCATGGGTATTCCTCTTCGTAGCTCCAGCAGGAACTTAGCAGCGAGACGCTGTCTGAAATGGGAAAACCCCTGAAATAGACACCATTTGAAAATGAAGTTGGTAGGTTGATCGCCAAACACTTCCAAGGGGCATAAACCACCTCTGGGACCCACAGCTATTTAAAAAATGGGCCCCTGAAACTTCCTGTGGCTGTGCTTGATTGATAACTCTCCATTCATTTCAATCAGAGTTCTGATTACAGCTGAGCGCTTGCACTACTAAACACTACCAAGGGAACAGAAACAGATTGGAGCTTTACACTCGCATTCATTTTTACACATCTGGATAGGCTTCATACACCCCTGCATACATTTCATACACCTACTGTACATATACAGTTCTCGGGATAGCTCTGAAAAACAAAAAAAATTAAGCTGGGCTGTTGCATACATTTCCCTCACCTGCTCACATTTACTATGTTCACATTTACTTCATGTAACACATATACTCACCACACACACATGTGAGTATCCTTAATGAGAAACATTACCCCTTTTGAGCTACACCTAGAGCATATCACCAAGCCAACCAGTATTCTACTCTGCACTGATGAGGGGCAAAAACCCTGAAACATCTGTATGTAGATGAATATCTGATTGACATTAATCCCATTCGAAATGCAAGGCTCAGTGTTCTGATGTGATTTGAGAAACACATCATCCTGTAGGTGGCATTGCAGTCCTAGCTAATTTCCCATCATTCTTTTTGAACATATTTAAATTAAGAGCCTCTCACCTAGCCAACAAGTATTCTACTCTCCACTGATGAGGGGCAAACACCCCCAAAAAGCTGTATGCAGATGAATCTGATTGGCATTAATCCCATTCATATTGCAAGTCTCAGTCGGATTTGACTTCAGAAATGCTACATCCCATATGTGGCACTGCAGAGTCCTAGCTCATTTCCCATGAGCCCTTTTGAATATCATACTTTTAGGACACACATAATACACATGTAAATGCATATGTACTTTGCCTAAAGTAAGTAAGTGAGTGGAACAGTGGATAAGCATAGAGTCATAGAGCCCTCTTTCAGTGAAAGTTAGCTTAACCTCTAAAAGACCAATTATTTTATTTTACATTTTTTCATTGCCGCCTTTCAAGAATCATATTTTTTTAATTTTTCCAACACCCTATTTGTGTGACTGCTATTTTTTTGCAGGATAAGTTGTATTTTTCACTGGTACTATTATAGGATGAATACATCTTATTAATTCTTTTTTGTTTTTTTCTGTTTACCACTTGGCATAAAAATGTGTTATCTTTATTTTAGTGGTCGTTACAATTATAGGGATACCAGATATGTAAAGGTTTTTTATGGTTTGGTAGTATTGTTCTTTAAAAATATTTTTAAAAAAATTATATTTATGTTGCCGTATTTTGATACCCAGAATGTCACTTTTTTATTGCTTTGTTAATGTAGATGTGTATAGTCTTGTTTTTGGTGGCACAAGTTGGTGTTTTATTGGTCCCATTTTGACCTATTTATAAACTTTTGTTCATTGTATTCCATCATTTTTTACTTATTTATTTATTTGTTAAAGTATTTACTTCCCGGTTGAGAAAAAGTGAAGTTTATTATTATTTGTTACAATCTCAGTGATATCATATATGTGTTTTTTGGTTTGGTTATGTTTTTCAAAATAATGAATACAAAAATATGCTTTTTTTTACAGCAGTTTTTTCTGTACTTCTATTTAACTTACATTTTTGTTAAAGGCACTAAGGGACTTTAAAGTGTGATCCTATAATGGCGTATTTAATGTTCTGTATACTCAGTATATCAAACATTATTGCCTATCATTGTAAACCTGATAAGACCTAGTAGACAAATAGCCATGGTGCGCCTAGGGGCACTGTTTGGATCCCTTGTACACCATTGCAACGCATGGCTCAGAGCGATCGATCTTGTTAATGACGTGCTGATAAATGACAGAGGGAGGCCTCTCAGTCACTAATTTTAGTGGCATCTAAGGGGTTAAATGGTCAGGTTGAGAGTTATCTCTAATCCATGCCATTACAGTTGAAGCCTATCGGTTACAACCAGACTCCTGCAGCTAAAGTGCAGACACAGTTTTTATGCCTGCACAATCAGAATCCTGATGTCAACTTGTGTCAATTAGCCACCACCGTCGACATACATGCATTGGATTTTGTGCTCAGGGGTTAAGAAGCAGCCATATGATAGAAGAGCTGTGGGGAGCACTCAGCAGATCAAACAGTGAAGGTGCAAAGCAGGAACCATTGACTCCTTG
Organism: Phyllomedusa bahiana; assembly: GCA_025379985.1. Classification (NCBI taxonomy): domain Eukaryota; kingdom Metazoa; phylum Chordata; class Amphibia; order Anura; family Hylidae; genus Phyllomedusa; species Phyllomedusa bahiana. The sequence continues at coordinate 16,963 of JAODAL010039017.1, read as the reverse complement.
ACTTGTCCCTGTAAATAAATAGTTTCTAACTGGTGCTGCTGTGTACCAGTGAATGCTTCCCTAACTGCAGTACACTACACGGTGCATATTCATTTGCCTAAGCTCCCCTCCTAGTTTATAAAGTGATTCCACCTCAGGAAGATGTTTACCTCACTTGTGTCAGTTGTCCCGACCCTGGCCTAGCTCCACCATCACCCCACAAAATGAACAAATGCTGACAGATCTGGCCACTATTTTTCCAGAACAAAGGGGATGTAGCTAGACAGCTACAATGTTGGTCCATATGTATTATTATACAATTGATAGTGTATGTGATTCTTACATACCAAAGGATTGAGCTGTTAAATATACTGTATACCTGGCCTACATTGCTTTTCTTACTCTTATTCATTCAGAGGTACAGCAATATGTTATAGAGTGGTGGCCCAAAGGCTCCTCTTTCAAATAACAAATCACTAGCATTAACTAGTTAGATTACATGGAGCCCTTACAAACTTTGCCTTTGGGCCCTAAAGCTTTATGTTATCCCCTTCACTAATTAAAGTTTTTTTTTTTTCTGAAACAGCATGCAATACTGCAGCATATTCTATCAAATTTTCATTGAAATCACACTATTAGTACAGTGCATGACTCAAAAAGTTTCCTGAATATCCCTCCTTAAAAAAATGAAAATTGGTTATGCCAAAATGTCCAGTTTGCCCTATCCTATGCATCTATATGTAGATGAAATTATCCTGTCAGCTAATCTTCCTTCTGAAGAAAAGAATAAGCTGGTGTAATACCCTATGGCTTCAGGTGATTTACCACAGATGCCTCTTTGTAAATCCTTAGGAGATTAGAAGCCCATTATACCTGTATGTCTGTATAATTTATGTCTCCATAAGCTCACATAATATCCCCAGAAGTCCAGATCAGATGAACCTTCCCATACTCAACATGAAGAGATTTCTGCAATGCACATCTGTTAACGTATACACAAGGTGAAACACGCCATTACATTAATGTCACTTACAGTAGACTTCTGCTGTGTGGTTTTAACTGCTAAGATGTCTTCAGTTACATAAGATGCATTTACCATATGGGTTTAGTTGTTAAGATGTTTAGACTACATAACAGTATGAAATAGAAACTGGAAGGAAAATTGCACACTGTATTATACCTGCTGCAAAGCCTCTGGGAAAGGGGGGCTGTGGAACAAGACCAAGACGTTCAAGACCACTATATAGAGAATTCATGAGAAGGAGGACTTTTGCCTTAAAGGGGTGTACCCACAAAGCAAAGTCTAGTGGCACGGTTGGCTCTCAGCTTGATGCGAGCCAACTGTGCATGAGAATGAGGAGGGCAGCCAAATATAGTATGTGCGCTTGGCTATATTTGGTAGTTCCTATAGAAGTGAATGAGGAGAGTGGCTGCAAGTGCCGCCCTCATCATTCTCATGCACAGTCGGCTTGCAGCTAGCTGAGAGTCAACCGTGCAACTAGATATTGCTTAATGGGAACACCCCTTTAAGTGTTCCATTAAATACCTCTGGCTATTTTATACGAGAAGAGGCTATGAACTAGCAAAATCCACAAACTGACATAAGATTATGTCACCCAGTTTTACTAGAAAGACTAGTGGTGTCTGTTAGTATCACTATTTTGTTCTGCCTGCCAAAAGCATCAGAATGGTGGGAAGACCAAACACGGTTGACTTTTTTTTTAATTAACCTTCTTAAAGGGGTTTTCTCACAACTATGATTAGCTTCCAACACATAGGGAGAGGTAAATGAAGACTTTTACTAAATACATTGCGCTTTTGATTTTGCCCTGGACAGGAGATAAGAGAGATTTTATCTTCTCTGAGTGTACACAAGTTTCTAAAGATTACCATCCATATCTCCATTCCGGATTAGACAGAGAGCAGGGAGTGACATCCTCATTGTTGGAGTCTTTATCTCTAACAAGATTTGATTGTTTACCTTTGATAAACACTTGTTTTCACACCTTGGAGGTCTGTAGTAGTTGTTTACTACAGATTAAATCTCCTGCACCTACGTCTTTATAATATAGTTATAGAAAAGCTATATATGATAATCACTGCTACAGAAACACCCACAGTCTGACCAGGCAATGTGAGTCTAAAGCTGCCTATGACTCTGTGAACAGTATGGTGAGAAAATCACTTTAAACTAAAAGTAGGAAAAAGTTTTGACCAAGATACATGATTAATTCTATGAAAGAACTTAAATCCCAAAGTTCCTTTCTTGCTTTTTCAGAGATGGAGTCACATAAATGAAGGGCTATTTACATCAGACATTATGGTTGCCTACCAGTGATAGTACCACCATCACCTGACATAATACATAAGACAACAGAAGTCTTATCAAGTGGCAAACATTTCAAAAGACAAATACAGATCACTATGCAGAAGGTGTGACTCATGTTGTTTAACACCTGACACACATGTCATCTCTTAGGCACCATTCATATCACATTTCAGGGCAATGTCAATGGAATCCAAAAGTATACCTTAAGGCCCCGTTCACACGGCTTATTTGCCGACGGATTGGCGCCGTGTTCCGCGCCGGATTTGCGCTTCAATACGGCGCCAATCCGTCGGAGTCATTACGGTAATCCACTGCTCTCATTGAGAACAGTGGAATCCGTCGCTCCTCCCCGCTCGGCAAATCCGCCGCGGGGGGAGAAAGTGACATGCACATTATTTACGGCGCGGACGCGCCGTAAACAATGCATTGTCTATGGGGCCGGGAGCGGCGCCCCCGCCGCGCTCCGGCCCCGCCCCCATCCCGCCCCGTAATAACGGCGGATTTGTGCGCTCAATAAGGCGCACAAATCAGTCGGCAGTAAGCCGTGTGAACGGGGCCTAAAAAAGTTATCCTCATCGAAACCATAGCAGCGCCAATGATGGTCTATATGGCAATCGTTGTTTCTTTTGGATTACATTTGCTCTATTTCCCATTTGCATACACTTCATGTTCTGGTATATTTCGTGTATGTAACAAACCTGGTGGACTTCAAACAACAAACAAGCCAAACAGGGAAGTACACCAGTAGTCACAAGAAATAACAATATGAAGCTTGCATCAATCAAAGAAGAAAGATGATTCAGAATGGACAGCAGGTGGGTAATGATGTGCATAATAGGTGGAGATTCACATGGGGGTTCACTCCATAAACTAAAGAATAATAGTGATAACTGCCCTAATTGTTCCAGAATCCTACCCTAAACCTTTACCCTAAGGATGTCGCTACCACAGTAACCTTTGTCCCTAAAACTAACCCTAAAACTTTCCCTCAAAAATGTCATTAACCCTTTTAACCACCCTGACTTATGGGTACGTCATGGTGGTGTTAAGGAGATGTGTAACAGGATCGCAGCACGACCCTGTTACACAGCCGCCGGGTGTTAATGGCTAATTGCAGCTAACACCCGGCACTTGCAGTGCGGGGGGGGGGGGTGTGGCGCCGCCAGCCTGCGCTGTTTAAGCCTTGGCCGCGGCATCTAAATGAATGAAGAGCGGTGATGCGCACTGTTCTTCAGTCCCATTGGGACATCAGTGATAAGAACGCTGAGTCCCGATGTGCTAACATGGCAGCTGGGAGTCTTGTGAAGGCTCCCATCGCTGGCATGTTCCCGTTTGCCCCACTTGCGTTCCGAAACAGGAAGTAGGGAAAACGCCATCTTGGTACAGCCTAATGCATTGTCTATGCAATGCATTAGGCTGTATTAACGATCGCGCCCAAGAGTGGTGAAGCGACATAAGGGCACACAATGTTAAAGTAAAAAAAATAAAAAATGAAGTTTTAAAGTGTAAAAAAAAAGTATTAAAAGTTCAAATCACACAAATCAAAGTTCAAATAAAAACAATAAAATAATAAAAAAGTTACACATATTTGGGATCGCCACGTCCGAAAAAGTCCGATCTATAAAAATATAACATAATTTATCCCGTACGCTAAACATCGTAGAAGAAAAAAAATTCCAAACGCCGAAATTGCGTTTTTTTTGGTCATTTCATGTCCTTTAAAAAATGGAATAAAAGTGATAAAAAAGTCGCATGCATTCCAAACTGCTAGCAATAAAAAGTACACTTTAGCAAAAAATGCCACCTCACTGACATCCGTAGGTGTTAGCACAAAAAGTTATTGGCCGCACAAAAAATGGCTCCACGCCGCAAATTTTAAATATAAAAAATTTTTGCAATTTTTTTATGCCACCGAAACATAACGGAAACCCTACATGTTTGGTATTGCTGGATGCATATCAACCTGTAGAATACAGTTAACACAACATTTTTACTGAAGATTAAACGCCGCAAAAACAAAAATCCCGCAAACATGGCGCAAGTACATTTTTTTTTCCACATTTTGCTCCACTTAGAATTTTTTTTGCTGTTCCCCAGTATATTCTATAGTAATATGAATAACACCACTGGAAAGTACATATTGTCCCGCAAAAAAAAAAAACCTCATATGTCTATGTAGGTAGAAAAATAAAAAAAAGTTATGGATTTTGGAAGGCAAGGAGGAAAAAAATGAAGAGTAAAAATATTTTTTTTTGTTTGTGTTAAAGGGTTAAGATACAACTGATCCTAAAACAAGAAGCAGCTCTAGGATCCAGTAACTCCTTTGGCAGGATCTAGGACAGGTGTCCTAAAACTGCAGCCCTCCAGTTGTTGGAAAACTACAACTCCCATCATTCCCACTGTTATAGATTATATAAATGCATGATGGGAGTTGTAGTTTCCCAACAGCTGAAGGGCCTCAGTTTGAGGATGCCTGGTCTGGGACAAACTAGACAAATGCCAAACTGATATACTCAAGGAATATAAACTAGAATTTTTCAAAACAGAACTTAGACAAGAAACAATATAGTTTCATAGCAGTTTCATAGTTTCATAGTTTGTAAGGCCGAAAAAAGACAAGACGTCCATCCAGTTCAGCCTGCTATGCTAAGGTGTTGATCTAGAAGAAGGCAAAAACCCCCAATGAGGTAGAAGCCAATTGTCCTCATTTTAGGGAAAAATTCCTTCCCGACTCCAATCTGGCAATCAGAATAAATTCCTAGATCAATGACCCCTTTCCTGAATCCTAAACACTATAACTTGTTATATTATTACCTCAAAATGCATCTAAACCATTTTTGAACGCCGTTATTGAATTCACCATGACCAGTCCCTCTGGCAAAGAATTCCATAGTCTCACTGCTCTTACAGTAAAGAATCCCTTTCTATGTTAATGTAGAAACTTTTGTTCCTCAAGACGTAGAGGATGCCCCCTTGTTCTAGATACAGTCCTGGGTATAAATAAATCTTGGGAGAGATCTCTATATTGACCTTTGATGTATTTAAACATATTTATTATGTCCCCCCGAAGCCATCTTTTCTCTAAACTAAATAACCCTAATCTTGCTAATCTTTCTAGGTACTGTAGTCCACCCAGTCCTTTTATTATTTTTGTTGCCCGCTTTTGTACCTGTTCAAGCTCTACAATGTCTTTCCTGTGCACTGGTGCCCAAAACTGTACACAATATTCCATGTGTGGTCTAACCAGTGACTTGTATAATGGGAGAATAATGTTCTCATTATGTGCCTCTATGCCCCTTTTAATGCACCCCATGATCCTATTAGCCTTGAACTTGACACAACTGAACTAGATAGATTTTAATAAACAATAATTTTACATTTGTGTCAGGACCAAACAGTAGCTTGCTGTGTACTACCAGATTGAATTGAGCTGCATAGAAACTAGAAGTAGCTAACAAGCTCCAGATGCACAGCCAGGTCAGCTGACATGTAATATCCTAAATAGTTGTTATGCAACCACTTCAAACAAACCCATACAACAGAAGACAGACATAACATAGAAAATCCTTCTGACATAAGCAATAAGCAGAAGATGAATAATGGTAGGAGAGTTCCTGTCATTTGTAACAGCATATAGAAATGGGAAATAGAGCAAAGGGGTCTAAACAATATTACTTTGCCCTATTGATCTATGATATTCCTTGAATGCCTTTTTCTATGTATCTTAATGGAAACCAGCAAAAAATCTTATGTGAATGGGACCTTTCAGTAATAAGATGTTGCAAGGTACATTACCTCAGAGGACCTTACCATTACATTACAAGCTGTTTCCTGAGATAATATTTTCTGTGTGACCTACCCCTGCTAGGTGTCAGCACCAAAAACATTACAGTTATATGCATAGTGATCCACTAAGGCCTAGAACTCCAAAGTTAAAAGCATTCCTTAAAGGGGCACAGAGAAAGTGGAGAATGGACTTAACATTCAGAGCCATTTATTTCCATCCTGTGTAGAAGAGTATCGTGAAACATAGGTATAGAGTAAGGGCAGGCCTGCAGAGTAACCAATTGTCACTGTAACTATTCACTAGTCCATCAGGACTAATGGCTATGTCTCTGTTAGCAAACTACAGCCCCCCTCCAACACACGCACAGGTTACCTATATCAGGGCACCTTTTTTTCTCTTCTTCCTCTCTTGATTCTGATCTTGTTGTGACATTTCATACCAGTTCAGTGCCTCTATCTATCTACCTATCTATCTATTATCTATCTATCTATCTATCTATCTATCTATCTATCTATCTATCTATCTATCATACATGATAGATAGATAGATAGATAGATAGATAGATAGTGTATGATAATAGATAGATAGATAGATAGATAGATAGGCACTGAACTGAGTGAGATGTCATATATATATGTATATATATATTTTATAAATTCAGACTCCTGTTGTACTACAGTAAGTTGTATAGCTTGCGTTTCTCCAGTAAATTGGGTAGAACAGCTCCCCTCTCTGCATCATTCCTGCAACGCTGTAATCCTTTCTTTCATTTAACATTCCCTGATAAATGAGCCACACCGTTTCTCGCAAACAACCTGCAGAAAATCGCACAATAACAAGACAAGGGATCCATGGGAGCTCAGAATAAGAAATTATACATGCAGCGTCTTAAGCTACAGGTGTACTCCATTCTTTAGTAAACCTTGTGAGGGACTCGTTCAGTCGTGGAGCGGAAAACATTTATAAATCAGTGTACAGGAATAAATGTGAAACAGACGGCTCCTTCCCTTCTACATTTTCCTGAAGAAAACTCAGCAATCAAAATGAAGCAGCAATATGTCTCAGATCCTGTCACGGCAAAGCCTGCAGCTAATCAGATGTGTGTCCTCACCTATTGGGCTCAGCAAGGTAGGGGAGGAGGGAGATAAATATCCTAAGGATGGCTACAGATGAAACATGATTAAAATAAAAAGTGCTGCATATACACAAAGATACGTAAATCATTAAGGGAGGACAATGTCATTTACAGTGACATACATTGAATATTTGTAGGGGAGCTGCAGGGTACGGATGGCATTGTATTATGGTTTCTATCGTTAGAAAAAAAAACTCCAAGGATAACTGAGGTTTCCTATTATACAATAATTATTCATTATGGACGTTTTTTATGCAGAATCACTGCAAATAGGGAACTTGCTAGACAAAGCTTGGAAAGAAAGAAGCTAAATTGGTCATTCTTCAGTCCCAATGCAAATTCAGAACCAGGGCCCAGTACTTAAGTGCCATATAAAACACTTGTGTCTTATTTTGCAGCAGTGAGACATATTCACCCCCTTGGTATCAGAGCTTGAGTGCAAATGCTACATGTGCAGCCTCTGTAACTATGTTGGTAAGATGGGTGGAGAATTTTGAGGGAGGGAATGCAGGAGGGAATGGCACAACAGGTGGTTCATGCTACCCTCTCTGACAGCAGAATTTTGCGCCCTGACTATTCCTTTATTGGATAGTCTCAATTTCCTTGTGTGCATTTCATCTGAGAGCAGAATATGAGGTAGAAAAGCTTAGCTCTGTGATCGATAGGTTTATTTAATTTGGAGCAGGATTTCTAAGTAAAAACGGAGCAAACAAAAAAAACAGAGTAAATGGCAGTTTGCTCTGTACACACATTGATACAGCTGCCAGTTACTACTTTCTTTGCTTAAGACTCAAAAATCCTCCTCCAAATCATATAAACCTCTAGATCATAGCGCTCAGTTTCTCTTCCTCTATCATATCCTGCTCTCAGATTGGGCAGCATAAACCCCCTGACAAGTTCCTTTAAAGGTGGTTTCTCAGCATGCTGTTTCACCAAGTCACAAGCAGTTTTGCACCCTCCTTGTCTCTTCAGGCTATGAGTGGCTCTATAATATTGATTGCTATACCTAACTTTTCTGTAAATAGCTGAGCCCTTACACTGACAAGTGCAGGAGAGGTTACCTTCATTAAACAAATGGTGCATGTGCTGGTAGGAGTGCTTACCTGTAAACGGTAGTTAATCTTGTTAGAGATAATTAGTTTGCTTCAGAGAGCCATCCATGGTGACATCACTTCCTGCTCTCTTCTCAAATCAGATAACAGAGTTATAGTCGGATAACCATAAAACCCGGTGTGCACGCAGAATGTTGTGGATGGGAACAAAGGTTATATATGAGTCTCCCTTTTAATGTATTAGTATAACACCTCGTATGCCTTTATATTATGGAACGTAAAAGCTGCCAGCATAACTATACACTCTCTAATGTGTTTCTAAAATGGCTGCCACATATTATGCTTATAGAGATAATATATAATCCAAAATGGAGCCTCCTCTGAGGTTACACCCCATGTTCGGAGTATGCCTCAGTCAAGGATGTAACCAATAGAGACTAACAGCTAGGCCCATGTGATGCTTTCTTATCTTGCTAACCTTCAAAAGTATAAAAACCTGCCATTTTGAGAATAAAGACAGAAAATGTATTCACAGCAACGAGACATGTTGTGATTTTCTTTCTCGGTGCTGCACCTTTATCATCCTAAGATAATTTGGAAACCCCACAAAGATGTACAGCCCCTTTGAGGTTCCATGCATATTAAGAACATATAAATTGTCTCATTTCATGACTAAACTAAAATCAACAAAGCAATGTAGTTAGAAAAATTCTTAAATTACCTGTCCTTTCATGTTGAAAGCTAATCATTGTAGTGAGAAAACCCCTTTAAGCACACAGAGGCCAAGTAAACTCTTCAGCTTACAAAGTCTTTATTCTCTAGGAGGCACTTAAAGGGAATCTGTCACATTGAACATATTATCTAATCTGTTGGTGGCATGTTATAGAGCAGGACTGGGCTGAGCAGACTGATACATATCTTTGTGGGAAAAGATTTAGTGGAACTTGTATTTTATTGATTTAAATCCCTGCTCATCCTGGGTTATAGAGTCCAGTGGGTGATGTTATCAGTGATTGACAGCTATCTCTGTACGCGCACTGATACAAGGAAGGCTGTCAATCACTGATAAGACCGCTTACTTCACTCCTTAACCCAGAATATGCAGGGATTTAAATGCAAACATTACAACTTCTACTATTTTTTTCTGTGCAAAAGTTTTTTTTTAATGTGCTCAGCTCCTCCTGTTCAATAACATAATGCCAGCAGATCAGATAGGATGATCAATGTGACAGGTTATCTCAAGTTATGTTATTTACAGTTAAATATGCTTAAGGGTATATTCAAACAACGTTTTTGGATCTATTTTCTGATAGAAGAAAAAAGCAGTGAAAACTGCATCCCAAAAACGTATCCAAAAACGCAGTAGCTGATGCTTTTTGGATGCGTTTTGCATGCGTTTTTGATGCGTTTTTTAAATCTGTTTTTCAAAATATAATAGATATATATATATATATATATATATATATACACACAAGTTGCAGTTTGAAAAGGTAGAATCTTAAGTGTAAAATACTTTACCCTTACATATGTATGTATGTAAGGGTATCTAATATACTAAATCGGCTCCTAAAGGTCTAATTTGATCTAGAAGAACTGTTTGAACTTTAGTAACCTAATGAACTAAATTTTCACTTAGAGTGGAAAGTAGTTAAGTTGTAGTGTAAGAGGACGCCTAATAGAGAGCGCTATAACAGCAAGCATTTAAATGTGTTTCCTACGAAACCTAATAGAGGGCGCTATAACTGCAAGCATTTTATATGCGTTTCATACGAAGCCTAATAGAGGGCGCTATAACTGCAAGAATTTTACATGTGTTTCCTACGAAGCCTAATAGAGGGCGCTGTAACTGCAAGCTTTTTACATGTGTTTCCTACGAAGCCCAATAGAGGGCGCTTCCAGCATTTTACATGTGTTTAATCTTATAAATCCCTTTTTATATGTATTGAATTATATAAAAGCTATTTTTTAGTATAGAATGGGTGTTTAAAGAAATTATAGAAGTTTTTACTAATACATTTGTTAATGTTTTAGATAAATAGTTTATTATAGAATGTTGAGTGGTTTTAGTATTATACTGAAACCACTAAACATTCTATAATAAACTAGTTATTTAAAACATTAATAAATTTATTAGTTAAAACTTCTATAATTTCTATAAACACCCTTTCTATACAAAAAAACTGCTTTTATATATAATTCAATACATATAAAAATTGATTTATAAGATTAAACACTTGTAAAATGCTGGAAGCGCCCTCTATTGGGTTTCGTAGGAAACACATGTAAAATGCTATTAGCTCCCTCTATTGGGTCATTAGGTTACTAAAGTTCAAACCGTTCATCTAGATCAAATGAGACCTCTAGGGCCAATTTAGTGTATTACACTTCAAATTTTTATCCAATGCGTTTTTCGGATGCGCTTTTCGTATCAAAAGTGCATCTAAAACATACCCAAAAGTATGTTGTGCTTTTGGATCCGTTTTTCAGGCTCCAAAAGCGCAACCCATTGTTTCCTATGGGGATTTCACTTGCGTAAAACGTGACATGACAGTTCTTAAAACAAATCCAAAAAACACATTGAAAAGACACAAGTAAACACGCAGCAACGATCACTCGTCTGAACGGAGATGCGTGTTTTACATTACATTGAAACCAATGTAAATCACACTGCTCAATGTTAAATACATTTTTAGGTCCGAAAAACGGATCAAAAACGGGATCTGAAAAACATTGTGTGAACATACCGTAATGGTTCCTACAAAAAGAAATGGTTCTACGCTGCAGTAGTTTGTTAACCAGGCAGTATTGTTTGTAGTAATGCTCATTCACTGTCTTTTTATTGTAGGCTCTGTGGATGCTCTAGCTGCTGGTCTCTTACCACATGAGTTGGTTCTCTACTCCCTGGTCTAGTCAATACCTATGGCCTACCTCCAATGCAAAGGGAGCTGAATTTTCAGTTCAGCTTCTGGTACGAACTGATAACATCTTATGACTGTTTTGGTTCATTAAGCGAGCCATTACCATTAATGGCGTCAGTTGTGACAAAGAACTAGTTGTGACAAAGCAGTTCCCAGCTCTTTAGTCAGCTCAGCTTTTCATACCTTGCACTACCTGCAACTACCACATTATCCATACAAACACCATCTGTACGTCAACGCGATGAATAAGATCTACTCATCGGATTCTGCAGTTGAAAATCACATCGGACGACACCGTTTTCAAAAAGTATTTCACGTGTGGATTTGTGACGTTTCTTTTTTGTTAGTGGTTTACAGTCAGAAATGAGCCCCATTCATTTCTATGTGGTATTGAATTATGATCCGTGTTAAAAATCAAATACAAATGTTTTGGGAGCGTTTGACATAAGGTTTTTAGTTATCTCAATTGGCATCAATAGTAAATTTCTATGCGTTTGGAATACAAATTTGAATACGAATTGGAATTCCATGTGCATGGAATACGACTAGAGATGGCGAATTGATTCTAACGAAGTGGAATTCGTTTAGAATTTCAGGAAAACTTCGGTTCTGAACGAAGTCGAAGTTTGGGGTACTTCGGGTGAACGAAGTGTGCTTTTGATTGATAAAATGGCTGCGAGCACATGGCGTTACATGGGGCAAAGCACTCTGGGAGGAAGAAGGGCATAGCCTGCATGACATGTGCAGAGATGAAGCCAATCAGAGACCGGCGGGATTCTGTGACGTCACCGCACTATATAAGTCCGGGCGCGACGCTGGGAGCTCATACCGCTCTCACTGTACTGATCAGGGAAGGTGCTGCCGCGGCTGATTGTTACTGAAGAACTGATTTTTATACAGCGATTTTTGTGGGGTGTCTCAGCTTGTCTCAGAGACTGCTTCTCTTAACGTTCTATTTCTGATTTTTTGGTGTATTGGATCTGAAGTCCAGTGTGCGTCCACTGCAGCTGCATACACATTTTAATGCTATCTGCTCACAGAACATTGAATATCCAAGGGGATCTAAGCCAGTTCCTAGTGTATTCGTTTAAAGAAACAGCGTTTTATAATACAAATACCCACTTCATTTTTTTGGCTGCTTCAATTCTTTGCGCAATTACATCCAGGGTTAATTAACGTTGTATGACTCCAAGGAAACCGCTTTTTCACCGCCAAAAAATTACAATTTCCTGTACCATTAATTCACAATCGAAGTTAAATACAATTTTTTCTCTTGTTGTGTACGTAGAAACCACGCAATTGTACACCTAAAAACTATTAGCTTGTGGCTGCTCAATTATTTTGCTAATGTTACCATCCAGGTTAATTAAGCGTTGTTTTTCTTTCTCTGGTGACTCCAAAAAATTATTAAACCGTCCATTTTTACACCGACCAAAAATTACAATTTTCCTGTACCATAATTCACAAGTAGTGTATTGACGATTTGTAGTCGACAAAGTTGAAATCGGCAAGGTTTTTATGTGATCGAATTTTTCCAAGAACATGCATAAATAAGGTTAAAATCTAGCATCATCTATTAAGATCGCGCCTTTTTCGCGCTTCCTTGTAATTTTGGCGCCAGCAAATCAGATACAGAATAAGCAGGGTGACATTTTGCAACGCATGACTGGGATGTTATGGTTGCGACTGGCTGGAAAAATCACATGACCTCTGTTTTTAACATAGAACACGTTTCCCTGTTTTCCAGCCTCAGTCGTCTCTCACCTCAATAGGGAAAGACCTGCGGCGCCTGTCTGTCCAAACAGCCACGAAATTAGTCTATTTTCTGCGCAATAAACTCTAACTTATTACTGTGATCCGTCCCATATTTAGTAGATTATATTTGAAGAATTTAGTAGTTAGCAGAGAATTTTTAAAGCACATCTACCGCTGTAGAATACACCGGCGCGTGTGGACGGGGGGGGGGGCCCGCGGGCGAACACAGACAACTCTATCTATATAGAACATTTGGATAAAGTTCACCCCCACGACTATAAGTGTAACATTTGAGTGGAATATCTTTTATTATTTAACATTTGGCTAATAAAATATTCCTGATTTTGGGCACCTGAACTTATATTGATAAACATCATTCTAGTAACTGCAGTCGCTTTGTTACTTCCAAAACCCACTTTTATCAGTAATAACAGTCGATATGTTCATTTTAATTTTTTGTGACTGTTGAAATATCCACCTTGCACTTAAAATACCATTCCACAATCTTGTAGTCAGCACAGGTTGTTTTGCCAAAAATAAAATACTGTGTAATCGACAAAACATCACAGTTACGTGTTTTTTGACCTTTTGCGCAACTCCATACTGTTCATCTGACCAGCATCCCTATTAAATCTTAAAACAGCAATTACTATATTCACCACAAGGTGAATGAAAGTGCAAAAAATACCATTTATTATATCAAAACAAACAGTTACGTGTTTTTTGCCTTTTGCGCACCCATACTGTTTCATTGAACGCAGCATCTACGCTAAATCTTAAAACAGCACTTCTATATTTCACCACAGTGATTGGAAAGGTGCAAAAAATATACCGTATTATTATATCAAAACATTACAGTTACGTTTTTTGACTTGCCACCATACTGTTCATTGACGCACATCTACGTAAATCTTAAAACACAATTCTATCTATATTCACCACATGAATTGAAAGTGCAAAAATACCATTTATTATACAAAACATAACATTACTGTTTTTTTGACTTTTGCGCCACCCCATACTGTTCATTGACGCAGCATCCTACGAAATCTTAAACACATTCTATATTCATCACCACATTGAATTGAAAGGTGCAAAAAATACCGTTTATGTATATCAAAACATAACACTTGACGGTTTTTTTGACTTTTGCACACCCACATTTGTTTCATTGACGCAGCATCTACTAAATCTAAAACAGCATTCTATATTCACCACAGTGAATTGAAAGGTGCAAAAAATATCGTTTATTATAGCAAAACATATCAGTTACGTATTTTTGACTTTTTGCGCCACCCATACTGTTCATTGACGCAGCATCTAACGTTAGAATCTTAAAACAGCAATTCTAGTATTCACCACAGTGAATTGAATAGTGCACAAAAATACCGTTTATTATATCAAAACATAGACAGTTTACGTTTTTTGACTTTTGCGCACCCAGTACTGTTCATTGACGCAGCATCTACTAAATCTTAAAACACAATTCTAATTCACCACAGTGAATTGAAGGTGCAAAAAAATAACCGTTTTAATTTATATCAAAACAAATAGACATTACTGTTTTTTGACTTGCACACCCAGCATTGTTCATGACGCAGCATCTACGTAAATCAAAAAACAGCAATTCTATATCACCACAGTGAATTAAAGGTGCAAAAAATACCATTTAATATCAAAAACATAACAGTAATCGTGGTTTTTTTACTTTGCCGCACGCCATACAGTGTCATTGACAGTCACATCTGACGTAATCTTAACAACACAATTCTCTATTCACCACAGGTAATTGTAAGTGCAAAAAATACGTTGTATTATATCAAAACATAACATGTTACGTGTTGTTTTTGACTTTTGCGCACCCTTACTGTTCTTGACGCAGCAAATCACTAAATCTTAAACATCCAGCAATTTCCCTATATTCACCACAGGTGAATTGAAAGGTGCAAAAAATACAGTTTTAGTTATATCAAAACATAAAACAGTTACGTTTTTTTTTTTGACTTTTGCAGCACCCATACTGTTCATTGACCAGCATCTAACTAAAATCTTAAAACTTCAATTCTATATTTCACCACAGGTGAATAGAAAGTGCAAAAAATACAGTTTATTATATCAATAACATAACATTACCGTGTTTTTGACTTTTTCGCACCCAGTACTGTTCATTACGCCAGCACTACTAAATCTTAAACAGCAATTCTATATCACCACAGGTGAAATGAAAGGGTGCAAAACATAACCATTTATTTAATACCAAAACATAACAATACGTGGTTTTTTGGAACTTTTTGCCCAGTCATTTGTTGATAGACACCTTGCATAATTGAATCCTGCAATTTAGTTTTATTAGAAGGATTTTGGAGAATACTGTGTTTTTCCGTCTTTAATAAAGACTTTCCCAAAACATTCCATACCTTCTCAAATTTTTATATTTCTTGACATGGAGCGAAAATTGCAGGTAAGCAGCAAAGAGGTGTGTAGCACATGGAGGTAGAGTGTCCGAGAGGAATGTGCCTCCTTCCAGTGCTGCGACAACTACGCAATCCAGCATCGTCAGTTGCAGACCCTCCAGGCCTGTCATCGCTGGGTCAGACCCTGTGAATCTATAGTAATCGAACAGCGTCCGCCAATCTGTCCTTCAGTGTTTAATCGCAACCTGCAATCTAGCATCTTACCACCTCGTCCTCCCAGTCACGCCACAAATTCGTCATCAAGCAGCATCACATCCGTCCAACATAACCAGCCCAAAGTCAACTCGTGTACCCACACTGATGGATAATCCATAGTCCTGAAACCTCTTTGATGACAAAATCGGTTTGGGTCCAGAAGGCAGTGAAAAATCAAGATGATATTTAGTCCTGCTCTACGCCCAGTTACTAAGCTATCAATTAGGTGAAGAAGCCCGGTCAATCGCAAAAATCGACGGCGGTACATGGCAACCCCTTTTGCATGCCCCTTGCTTTCGCCCGCAGCTTCAGGATGCAGGAAATGTCAGGACGACCCCAAGTCAACTGTTTGATGATGATGATGATTGAAGACATGCGGATCCAGCCTGGACCTTTCCGCAGAATTGCTTGCGAGCGCTTCTCAGTGGACAGGAGGAAGACAACTCAATTGATGGTGTAGTTCAATAACGGACCCGCCGACAAAAAGGAGAGGGCGGTCGCAGAAGTCCCGCTGATATGATTCCCCAGCCACTCAGCGGCAAACCCCGCTCCTCGCTATCGCCGTCAAAAAGGTCCCAGACATCTCACCCTGGCCTTCTTGACAAGCCTCTGATCACCCAGCATGTCATATTGCCGCCTTTGCCGTAAACGCATAAAAGTAGAGCAAGAACCGGTAGTGGTTACCACCCCTACATGTCTATAACATGCAGCAATGCATGATTGAAATGAGAACTCATGGCCAAAAAAAGGACAGACCACGCCGGCCTCAATCCACTGTCACAACCCTCTGTCTCCGCCTCCCTCCTCCCGCCACCGAACCAACGTTCCTCACTCCCATGTCCTCGAGAGTCAAATCAGTGATCCACCTCCGCTTCACCTCCACCGTCGCCCGAGTACCACCCAGCATCGCACAGAGACCCATCTACCACCTTCTTCCCTTCCGCCATTGACGACCCTGCAACGCCTACACGGCAGTCTAGCACCAGCCTTCTGTCTTCCAGGTTTGGAACAGAAGAAACACTTGTAACCCAAACCGATCCCAAAGCCAAAAGCCGAATGTCGCTGCCAGGCTTTTGCCTTGAAATTATTGACTTTCCGTCTGGTGGACACAGATGGGTTTCCGCCACTCATGGCTCACGCCTGCCCCAATACACAATGCCGACAGGGCATTTCCTTTGCCAGAAAAGCGTCCCGTCCCTGCCACCACGTGTCATCTAAAATTTCAAGCGCGTTCTGTCCTGCATCTGTTCCGAAAAGTCCCATCTCAACCACCGACACAAGGAACTAGTAAGCACGGCCAAGGCCCTATATTCTCTGTGACATGCTCCCACTGTGAGCT
>JAODAL010039016.1:0-38486 GCA_025379985.1 Phyllomedusa bahiana | reverse complement strand
GGAAGAAATCACCAAAAACCTTTCCTGGAAAAAATCCTCTACAATTTCACTTTTTGGTACAAATTTTAGTAAATTTGTTGGGCAGTGCAAGACCACGCTCTTTTTTCCGAACTTCCACCTATTTGTCAACAAAGTGGTGTAAATCAGCTCAAAAGTTGCAAATTTCGCATAAACATTTTTGGCTTTTTTATGCCATAACACTGGCGCAAATCGCTCCATACAAGTTAGAAAAAGCGTCTAAAGATGTGCTGAATTTATCATATAGCATAAGCCACCGTGATAAATCCGATGCATTTTTAGGGCGTCTAAAGGGAAACTTTTATGAAATTATTTATACCATTTTTCTGGTGAAAAAAAGTCTAACATTTTTGTGCAAGCCCCATTTGCCCAAAACATTTGAGACTTTTGAGCTGTTTTACGCCAAGCTCACCACTGAAATGCTTAGCAAAAAACAAGCATGGTCTTGCACAATACATCCCATCCACAAGAAACCTTCTCTGGAGGGAAACATATTAAGAGCGAAATGTATAATTAAATATGCTTGTCTAAATAAAAAGTGCACAGGAATAAAATGGGCCAAATTAAGGCTTCATTTTTTTTGCCACATCTTTCAGGGTCCATGTTCCTGTTAACAAAATGTCAAACCCCAGGAGTTCAACTTACTGGCTGCCTATTGGACCGATGTCTTCTCTATACTATATAGGGTGGTTCAGGTACCTATTTACAAGGTGCCAGGATTCACCCTCTTCCTATCAGGCATCGAAAATAATCTTTTTGGAAAAAGAACACTAGTGGCCCATATTCTTCACACAGCTAAATTAGCCATCTAGGAAGTTACCCCTTATTCCTGAGATAGATGAGGCCAAAGTCATTGTGTGCACTAATTACAACTTTGAAAAACTTATAGCCTCCCGCAAAGGACAATCACACAAATTTCTGTTTTCCTAGAAGGAAAATTACATAAATTTCTCTTTTCCTGGAAGGACAATCACCCAAATTTCTCTTTTCCTGGAAGGAAAATTACACAAATTTCTCTTTTCCTGGAAGGACAATCACCCAAATTTCTCTTTTCCTGGAAGGAAAATCACACAAATTTCTCTTTTCCTGGAAGAAAAATCACACAAATTTCTCTCTTCCTGGAACAACAATCGCACAAATTTCTCTTTTCCTGGAAGGAATATCGCACAAATTTCTCTTTTCCTGGAAGGAAAATCACACAAATTTCTCTTTTTCTGGAAGGACAATCACCCAAATTTCTCTTCTCCTGGAAGGACAATCACACAAATTTCTCTTTTCCTGGAAGGAAAATCACACAAATTTCTCTTTTCCTGGAAGGAACATCGCACAAATTTTTCTTTTCCTGGAAGGAAAATCACACACATTTCTCTTTTCCTAGAAGGAACATCGCACAAATTTCTCTATTCCTGGAAGGAAAATCGCACAAATTTCTCTTTTCCTGGAAGGAACATCGCACAAATTTCTCTTTTCCTGGAAGGAACATCTCACAAATTTCTCTTTTCCTGGAAGGAACATCGCACAAATTTCTCTTTTCCTGGAAGGAACATCGCACAAATTTCTCTTTTCCTGGAAGGACAATCACACAAATTTCTCTTTTCCTGGAAGGAAAATCACACAAATTTCTCTTTTCCTGGAAGGACAATCACACAAATTTCTCTTTTCCTGAAAGGACAATCACACAAATTTCTATTTTCCTGGAAGGAACATCGCACAAATGTCTCTTTTCCTGGAAGGACAATCACACAAATTTCTATTTTCCTTAAAGGAAAATCACACAAATTTCTCTTTTCCTGGAAGGAAAATCACACAAATTTCTCTTCCTGAAAGGAAAATCACACAAATTTCTCAGTTCCTGGAAGGAAAATCACACAAAGTTCTCAGTTCCTGAAAGGAAAATAACACAAATTTCTCTTTTCCTGGAAGGAAAATCACACAAATTTCTCTTTTCCTGGAAGGAAATTCATACAAATTTCTCTTTTCGTAGAAGGACAGTCACACAAATTTTCCTTTTCCTGGAACGACAATCACACAGATTTCTCTTTTCCTCGGTTCTGTGTCATACTATGATGCCTAAAATGGATTAAGACAAGTTAAATGGCAAAGCTCCTCCTTCCTCACCCATCCCCACTTTTCCTTCTCGTTCACCCGTCACGTTTCTGCCATGGCGTCTGTTGTTGAGATAAAAAAAAAAATACTTTTGTGTAGGTTTACATCCATTTATGTACTTAGAAAACATATATGTTTTTTAACATTTTTATGCTTTTGTTAATAAAATCACATGATGTAAATAAAATTTTTTTAAAAAGTATGCGTTAAACATATATAAATGTATACATTTACATTCGCATACGTCAGTCATAGACTTCAATGTTAAAAAAAGATGTGTGCAAACACAAAAAGTAGTGCAGGGCACAAAAGTAGTAGACCACGTTTTTGTGAGCGTCAGAAAAACAGTATGTGAATGCAAGCCGAGCCAAAAGTATACACTTTGGACTACAAGTTTTAAGCATTGCATTCAATGAATGCGTCAAACTATGTGTTTGGATAGTGTTTTGTACTAACCGAACGTATACGTTTAACGTATCAACACAATGGCGAGTGAACCCAGCCTTATTAGCATTTTTTGCAAAGCTGCCACATGTGCATCTGTCCTTAGGGTATGTTAACACGGCGTGTTGGATCCATGTTTTGGACTCTAAACGGATCCAAACACGCATCTAACAATGTGCAGGGTGATTTACATTGCTTTCAGACGAGTGGTGCGTGTCTCACTGCGTCTTTCTGATGCGTCTTTTGGATCTGTTCAAAGAATTTTCATGTCAATTCTTGATCCGTTTGACGCAGCAAAAAAAAACTAGGTGTGAACCTGCTGCAGCCAAAATGCATCCAAACACCCACCTGCTTGTTGGATTAGTTTTGGATGCAATTTACGCAGCGCTTTTGGATGCTGTTTTTTCGGATCCTAAACGGATCCAAAACGCCGTGTGAACATCCCCTTATACTTTTCTGGTCTTTGAGATCTTTTCCTGATTTTTTTTTTACATTTTTTGGTGAACAAGGTGACTTTTGTTAGGGGTGAGCGATCACAGACTGTCGGGCAGCAGACTCTCGCTCTGTTATTTGGCAGATTACGTCCCATCTTCAGCTTCATCGATTTCCTCCCACAGTCACATAGTTTGTCCCAAGCTTCCCCATCTCAACAGTATCCAGGGAAGCCATGGGCCGCTCCCCGTTGTGGTTTGTGGTCTGTGTATCTTGCGCTGTGAGTGCTGTGAAGCAACAAATTAACCCCTCTATGCCCAGAACACACCTGCAGCATCTTGCACCCAGGTGACGTAGCTGTAAAGCAGATCAAGGGTTAACGGCTTCAGGTCCTGGAGTGTTTTCGACAGCTACCTATAAGCCGTCATATAAGTGGGTGCAGTGGCATGTTGTATTGGAGATCGCTATGGCACTGGAGATAATTTACTCTAACTACAAGCAAGACCTTATTAGGGCTTGTGCACAAGGCGTTTTTGGATCCTATCTTGGATCCGTGTTGGATCTGAAAATTGCATCCAAAAACGCATTGGCAATTGGACCCTAAATGTATCCAGCACGTTTCCAACATGCAGCTGTGTTGGATGCACCAGGATCGCTCCCTATAGTTTATTATAGAGGCAGCTGTGTGTTTGGATGTGTTGGCTGCAGCAGGATCGCACCCTGTAGTTTATTATAGGGCTCCTGCTGCGTCTTTCGGATCAATAACTGACGTGTCAATTCTTGGACCGGATTCAAAAGACGCAGTGAGACACCGACCACTCGTGTGAACGCCGATACGTGTTACATATTAAAAGCAATGTAAGTCACACTGCTATTTGTTAGATACGTGTTTGGGTCCATTTGGGGTCTGAAATACGGATCCAAACACGCATCTAAAAGCGTATGCTACACGGACCCAACACGCCATATGAACGTACAACAACAGTCTTTCTAGTACTGAATATATCCAAGTCATGGAGATTGTGTAGGATTACTATGTGCGTGTATATGAGAATTTTGCGTTATCAGCAATTCTCTAAAGGGAACGGCTTCACACAGTGGCTGAGAATGCACGGAGATGTCATTCATTGCAATTTTCTAGCCAGGTTGGGTTCACACGTGCGTCGGAGCTTCCATCGCAAGTTCCGTTGGGAATAAAGTAATAAATAGAGCAATAGTGCAATTCCGGTAAAATGAGACACCTCGGCGGAAACTTGAGGAACCCCTATTGTACTCACTGAAGTCCATCAAATACCATTGGTGTCCATTGTAAAGTGGATTCAGCTCCACCTCTGCGATGGAGGTTCCTAACTGATCCTCCGACGCAAGTGTGTACCTAGCCATAGTTGTTAAAGGGGTTGTCTCACTACAAGGATTGCTGCTTTTTATGTTATAGATCTTGTAAAAACAAGTCACTTTGCAATATATGTCCATTAACAGTGTCCTACCTATTCCTAGATATCCCCTCTAATATGGGCTGCATCAGTGCCTCAGGTCACTATAGCTACAGACCTGTTCAATCTCTCCTGATAGGCTGCCAGCACTGGTTGCTATAGCTACAGACCTGTTTGATCTCTCCTGATAGGCTGCCAGCACTGGTTGCTATAGCTACAGACCTGGCTTCTACTGCAGCCTAGTGGAAGCCAGTAAACACGTCCCTGAATTCAAAATGAAACCAAGAAAACAGGACTGAGGTAAGATGGATCCATATAGTGAGACAACCCCTTTAATGGCTATCTGGATTTGTGAAAAACCTGCTATTCTTTTGCAGGCAGATTCAGTACCCAAACCAAACTGCAATCCACCTTACATTTTCATTGGCCAAGCACACGCAATGTTGTTTTCCGTGGCACCGTTTTAAAAAAAAGTATTTTTAACCACTCAAAAAGAACTGACATTTCAATTCTTGAGACAGAGCCATTGCTTAATGCTCACCATGGATGTAACTATAGCCATAGGAGCCATAGTGACTGCTATGTGCCCTAGAGCAGCGGTCCCCAACCTTTTTTTCCACCAGGGACTAGTTTGATGCATGACAATTTTTCCGAGGCCCATGGGGGGGTGGGGGGGGGGGGGGGGGATTGGGGGGGGGTTATTTAGGGTGGGGGGCAAAAAAAAAAAAAAAAACAGGGGGGTTGGGGAGGTTAGAATCACACACACACAAAAAAAAAAAACCCCCAATAAAGTGTATACTTGTCATTTGGGGTATAGTAGGGGAAACCAGTATTTTTTTATAACTGCAGTATTGTCGCTCTTGGGTATATTATACTAATAATGTGACCCCAGAGCTGACAATCAGTCTGCATAATATTGATCGCATTATACATGTTATGTAATCAGCCGTCTTTATAGAGAATATGCCCCCCTGTAGTCATTAGAGATGGGTATATATAAACCAAAAGGGGATGGGAAAAATTTAATTCTCAGAATCACTAATGGAATAAAATTTTAAAACCCCTACAAAAAAAAAATATTCCAATCTAAAACCTAACTTTTAAAAAAATTACCCCAAAAATTGTATACAAAATATCAAAATTCGGGGAAGAAAACGTCCAAATTTAAATCTATAAAAAAAACACAAAAACAAGGGGTCAAAAAGGGGAAAAATCTATCTCCCCTTAGCTGCTGTATCCCTTGAGATCCCCCTTAGGGGATAACGTCCTGAAAAGGGACGGCCCCCAGGTGTATGCACCCCCTCAAAATTTATCCCTCATCCCAAAAATAATGACTGCCCCAAGTTTTTTAAAGGAACAAAAAAAGAGGATAAAATATTAAAAACCCCAAAAGCCCAAAAAGAAAAAGGAGGATATGTATTAAAACCTTCCTAATCCCTATAGGGAGTTTACACCTCAGAAAAAAAAAAGGCTAAAAATATTTAAATAATTTTTGTGGTCAAAAAGTAGAAAACAGCAGTATGTTAAAGCCTTACCTACTATTTACCCAGACGCATTTCCCTCTGGTCGTTTAGGTTTTTGAATATATTATCCTCTTTTGTTGTTCCTTTAAAATTCTTGGAGCAGTCATATATTTTGGTAGTGAGGGATAATTAGTTGAGGAGTGCATACACCTGGGACCGTCCCTTTTCAGGACGATTATCCCGCATAAGGGCATCTCATAGGGCATACAGCTAGCTAAGGGTGAGATAGATTTCTCCCATTAGATCCATATGTTGTGTGTTTTTTCATAGATTAATTAGGTATAGTTTTCTTCCCTGATATTTTGATATTTGTGATATACAATTTTAGGTGTAATTTATTAAAAGTTAGGTTTTAGATTGGAATATTTTCTTTTTATAGGTATATATGACCCATGTAGTAATGATATATAAATATATGACCACTGTAGTCAGGGCAGTTCCTAGGCTAAATTTCACTCAGGGCGAGGTAAAGAAAATTTCGCCCCCCCCCCCCCCCATCCCACCCGAAATAATGTGCCAAAATGAAACACGGGGGCATCCCCCATCAACCAAATTAAATATACAAAAGCTTACCACAATGTGCTACATTAAAATTACTAGATAATACATACAGTTCCCAAAATAACACCGCACCCCAAAGAGTCCCAAGACCCATATCCCACACAAGGGGACCAAATACTACCCACCATGACCACTATCACCAGCAATATGACTGAATAATACAAAATGCCATTACTGAATACAAACCATTATACTTTAAAAAATATTACCAGCAAAAGTGTGGATACCCACTGAACAAGGCTCTGCAGACATATAAATGGTTTACAGTAAAGTTAATCGTGACCACAGGGAGTCTCTGAAAGTTGTTTTTTTTCTTCTTCTTTCTTTTCCATCGTCCCAGACGCCAGAAGACTACTCCCATTTTCACGTAAAATTTACAAAAAAAAATATCTTAAGATCCCCCTTTTTTCAGCATTTTCCACCCCAAATTTCCCTTCTTATACAAACTCCCCTTTTTATAGCATCTCAATTTTTAGCCTGTAATAGCCCCCCTTTTTTCCAGTATAGCCCCCTAAGCCAGTTGTGCCCCCCGTTATAGTAGATGCCCCTGTTATCAGTGATGCCCCCCTTAGCCAGAGTGCCCCCTTTACCAGAGATGCCCCCCCTTGAGTAGGTGCCCCCCTTCTAGCAAGGTTTCCCCCTTGTAGCCAGTTGATGCCCCCCTGTTGCCAGTTTATCCCCCTTTAGCCAGTTGATGACCCCTTTACCCGTGATGCCCCCTTTAGCCAGTGAGCCCCCCCTTGTATGTGTGCCACCATTGTAGCCAGTAATGCCCCTGAGCCCGTGAGCCCCCCTGTCCAGTGAGCCTGCCCATTGTAGCCAGTGATGCCCGCCCCTTTGTAGCCCCGTGATGCCCCCGTTGTAGCCAGTGTGCCCCCCCTTGTGCCATGTGCCCCCTCTTGTAGCCCGTGTACCCCCGTAGCTAGTGTCCCCCATTGTAGCCGTTTGATGCCCCCCTTTTTGCCAGTTGATGCCCCCTTTAGCCAGTGATGCAACCCTTTAGCCAGTTTATGCCCCCTTTGCCAGTGATCCCCCCCTTTTTGCCCGTGTGCCCCCCTTTAGCCAGTGTGCCACCATTGTAGCCAGTGATGCCCCCCCTTTTTCCAGTGATGCCCCCCTTCTAGCCAGTGATGCCCCCCCCGTAAACCGTGATGCCTGCCCCCTTTTTAGCCCGTGATGCCCCCCCCTTTTCCAGTGATGCCCTCCTTGTAGCCCGTGATGCCCCCCCTTGTAGCCACTGATCCCCCCGGGAGCCATGAGCCCCCTTGTAGCATGTGCCCCTCTTGAGCCATTGCCCCCTCTTTACCAAGATGCCCCCTTGTAGCCATGATGCCCCCCCTTGTAGCCAGTGTTGCCCCTCTTGTAGCCCGTGTGCCCCTCTTGTAGCCCGTGTTCCCCCCCTTGTAGCCATGTTGCCCCCCCTTTTGCCAATTTGCCCCCATTGTGCCAAAAGTTGCCCCCATTTTAGCCAGTGTTGCCCCCCCTTTTAGCCCGTGTGACCCCCTTGTAGCCAGGATGCCCTCTTGTAGCCAGGGTGCCCCTTTTTACCGTGTGCCTCTTTTAGCCAGTGTGCCCCCCTTGAGCCAGTGATGGCCCCTGTAAGTAATTATAAAAATAAACAAAGAGTACTCACCCGGGTCCGCGCGTCCCGGGCGGACGCTGAGCGGTGTAAGTGGTGTGACGTCATCACGCCGCTTACGATGTCACACATCTCCCAGGGATCTCCTCGGCGGCAGAGCTGAGCACCGAGGAGACCCAGCGTCACAGGGGGCGCGGTGAAAGGGGAAAATACAGGGGAGGAGTCAGGACGGAAACGATCCGTCCCGCCTCCTCCCTGTGACAACAGCTGCTGCTGGCTCTGCGCGACTGTTATAAAACAGCCGCGCAGAGTCAGGGGCGCTCCTCCGGGCTGGCAGGGCCCTGCCTGTAGTAATAAATAGATATATGCCCCCAGTAGGAATAATTATAGATATTAGCCCCCAGGAGGAATAATTATAGATAGATGCCCCTGTAGTGGCCAGGCTAATTAAAAAAAAAAGAAAAAAAAAGAAGAAGAAAGTCACTCACCTTACCCGGATCCCCAGCCGAGCTGCTCCCTCCAGAACCCGGCGTGTGGCGCGACTGAGTGGCGCAGGTGGTGTGACGACACCTCTGCATCACTCCCCCTGCGTCGCTGATCTGTAGATATGGAGCTCAATGACCGCCGCATCTACAGCGATAGGGAAAGCAGGGATGGTAATGCATTCTCTATAGTGAAGCAGCCGCACGCTGTGCGCAGCTGCTGTCTCTGCGTTGCCGGATTACGGCGGCCGCGCAGAGGAGATGCCGACCGCCCGGACTAAAGTCATCGGGCTCATAATCCGATACAAGAACATTGGTCCTTTTTGTAGGGAACAAGTAGTTGGTGGCTTTGTTCTCTCCAGCTCTACTATGTGGGTTCTCTGATATATGGTGGCATTATCTATACCTTTAGTTATTGTTACTTATGCTGCTGCTTTAGTTTATTGTCATTAGATGGTGGGGCACAATCTCATTTTCCTGTGGGGTCCTATTAATTCTTAGTTATGTCCCTGATCCTCATATAATATAAGTCAGCTTCAAAACCACACCTGAAATTCCAAATCCACATCCAAAAAGCTGGATGCACGGATTTTTCACAACACGGATTTCACCATGGAAAAAAAAGAATAGATTTGTTCATTCTTCAGAGCGGATCCTTCTCAGATTCCGCTCAGGGGAGGAGTGATGTGGGAAAGCCCCATGAAAATGGGGCTAACCCACGACCAAATTAGAGGCGAATACCGGCTTTGTAGAGTAAAACTTCTCATCAGAAATCTGAGGTATTTCCTTGGATTTCTACTGAGGATTACATGTTGGATTTTTCGGAGTCTGACAGGTGAACAAAGCCTCCTCATTATCATTTTCAATACACTTATGTACAGTATATATATATATATATATATATATATATATATATATATATATATATATATATATATATATATATATATATATTATATATACATAGCCAGGTGTGTAAAACTCAAATACACAGTGGGCCCAAATTAAAACCTTGGACAAATTCCCAGGCCAACCTTGATATTTATTGATCAGCAATTTCACTATGTCCTGTGGTCTTCACAGTGCTTCTTACTTGCTGCACTGCACGGCGTCTCCATTTTGAGTACCCTGTTGCGTGCAGAGTTGCTGGGGCCGAGAAAGAGCTGAAAGGGTTGTGTTGAGGCTCTGGATCCTTGTTTCTCCATCCTGCTGTCTGAGTTGTTTCTCCTGGCACCTGGTCCCTTCTCTAGGCCCCGAGTGAGAGCAGTGTAATGACAGTTCCTGGCCTTTTCCTCTTCTCCTCTTTACACTGCCAGACCATTACTTGTGGGCCAAATATAATTACACTGCGGGACACCCTTGATGTAGAAGGTATAGGTACAGGCAAAATCAGACATTATATAGTAACAAACCTATTAACAGATGAAACAAATGGAGTGAGAGCAGTTTAATGATAGCTCCTGGCTTCTTCCTCTTCTCCTCTGTACCCTGCCAGACCATTACTCATGGGCCAAATATAATTACACTGCAGGCCACCCTTGATGTAGAAGATACAGGTACAGGCAAAATCAGACATTACATAGCAACAAACCTATTAACAGATGAAACAAGTGTAGTGAGAGCAGTGTAATGACAGCTCGTGACTTCTTCCTCTTCTCCTCTGTACCTGCCGACCTTACTCATGGGCCAAAAAATTAATTACACTGTCATGGCCAGGCCTGAGTTTAGAACTCCTGTACAGGCAAACATTACATAGCAACAAACCTATTAACAGATGAAACAAGTGTAGTGAGAGCAGTGTAATGACAGCTCGTGGCTTCTTCCTCTTCTCCTCTGTACACTTCCTGGCCGTTACTCGTGGGCCAAAAATTATTACACTGCGATCCTGATTTGGTCCGCAGGCCTGAGTTTGAGACTCCTGTACATAGCAAACATAATAAATATACACAAGACCACTTGTAACATTTGCTTTTAATATTTTTCTTCTAGGAAAAAGTTTAAACAGGCAAAAACTTATTTTCCCTCAATCCTGTAGATCCTGTGGATTTCGTAACATTTATTTTTATAGACTACCTTTTCCAAACATACAGTGCGGTATTTGAAGTGCTTGAGGGCTGCACACAGCAAACACAGGACAAATGTGGAGTGTACTTTGAAGGGCAGCTAGAAAGTGGTCTATATGAGGTGGACGGAGCATACACTATGCTAACTCTACGGGGTCACGGTCATGTTGTGATTATTTAAGACTAGGTCATGTGTATAAGGCTATAAGGAATCTTGTAGACTCGCCAATCAAAAGTGCACATAATAAGGATTTGTTTTACAGCTTTCACTGCTAGATGTAAAGTATATAAAGAATAGTCATGCCTTAAAGGGGTTTTCTTACTACAACGTTTAGCTTTTAACATGTAGGGAAAGGTAAATGAAGACTATTAACAAATACATTGCTTTGTTGATTTTGCTTTGGTCAGGAGATTTTATCTCATCTTAGAGCACACCAGTTTCTCTGGTTACCGACCACATCTCCCCACCTCTCTCTCATCCAGGCTCAGACTGACCCACAGAGATGCAGGCCCTGGTGGGCATGGTGGGTCACTGAGAATAGCAGGCCTGGGGCTGCTTTTCAGGGAGAAATGCAAAGAAAGAGAGACAGAAAGCAAGAGGCATGTTCGGAAAGTGCAATCATGCACAGGAACTGTAGAATGGGCCCTAAAGATCAACTCCACTGCTGGGCCCCAAGAATTCATTTCACTGGTGTGCTCCAAGAATCAACTCCACCGGTGGACCCCAAGAATCAATTTCACTGGTGGACGCCAAGAATCAATTTCACTGGTGGACCCCAAGAATTAATTTCACTGGTGGACGCCAAGAATTAATTTCACTGGTGGGTTCCAAGAATCAATTTCACTGGTGGGCCCAAGGCAATCCAGTCCATCACTGCTCTCATCTCTCATTGCTCTAAGCTGTTATCAGTCAGTCAGTTCCAACCATGGTGAGTCACTCCCTGCTGAGTCTTATCTCTAGCAAAAGAGTGTGTTTACCTAATGAAAAGTTTTCACTCTTTAAAGCATTGCAGCCTTGTGTACTACACTTTTTAAGTCTCCTGCAGCCATAGTGGCAATGGTAGAGGATGTGACAGGGGCACTGAGTTTTAGTTTGCAAGTGATGAAACCATTATGCATGTGCTGGTGGAGGATGCTGGAGCTATAATACTGCATCACTATAGAGAAGAGCATAAGTCTTATTATTATTGTATTATATTTATTGCTGTTTTTTTTCTAACCCCTTCAAATGGAACAGGTCATCATTATATGGATGAATTCACATGTAGCAGATTTGGGGCCAAAATTTCTGCAACTGCCCCATTCATTTTAATACATGTTTCCACCATGCAACAGCCCCATCTAGATGTATACACAACTTGCACATATTTATGGACAGGCGCTGCAGCCCTATTGGGGTTGTCCAGCAGACCAAAAACAATCTATGTCTAGTCTGAGTATTTATTCTTCTATTTGTATTTTTCCTGTGTAGCCTCATTCTTTGCAGCTGAGCAGCAGCATTTCCTGTTGGAAAGCGGTTTCTCTTTGCCCTGTAAAACTACAAGCCCTGGCATCTTTTGCTGTGCTGTGTCTTGCTTCCTACCTCCCAACTTCAGTCTTAGGGTATGTTCACACGGCTTAACAGAGAACTGTGGATTACCGTAATGATTGGGGCGCATTTCGCTCGTATTAGAGCGCAGTACCCTCACAATACGTGGCGAAATGTGCCCCAAAATAAGCCGTGTGAACATAGCCTTAGTCCATACTCCCTGTTAACTACATTATGCTGAAGGCCTTGGGATGCAGGACCAAAGGGGTGTGACTTCAGAGCCAACCTTCAGGGCCAACCTTGAAACAAGCCACGGCCCTTTGGGCTGGACACGAAGCTATTTCTTGTCTATGGAGACAAGGAACAACTAAGCTTCCTGTCATCAAACATCTGTCATCAAACTACAGAAAATGTAATAAAAGTGTTTAATTTTGGGAAAGATATATAGATTACATTTCATTGTATTATTTTTTTCTTTAATAATTCAATTTCCCAGATGTAGATGAAGAAGGAAAAATTAAATTAAAGACAAATTAAAGACAAAACTGTCCAATCCTCTAAAATTTTACTTTAAATGGAATCATTTAAAAAATTCCTGAATGTATACAAAACTAATCCCGAACCTCTACACTTAAACCATAACACACAAATAGGGGAGTCTTAGATGCCTTAACTGTCCCTCAAAGAACTCAACCCTCTACTGGCCTTGAGCAGTGACCCCGCCCCGAAAAGGACGACCCCGCAGCAGCTCTCCTCTATTGAACCCTATATCTGGCACTTCTTTCTCTTATTACTCCTAGTCAATACTATATATAGGGTTAAAATAGGGACAATAATGTCATAGAATAGCAGACTAGTGCTAAACCTGTAATGCGTCTCATTCTTTGGCAGGATCAACGCAGTTAAAATGACAATTCTACCTAAACTTCTGTATTTATTTGAGACACTCCCAATACCTATCCCTATACGAGAGCTGAGATCCCTTCAGGCAGCTTCCCTACACTTTATTTGGTCACAGGGTAGGCACAGAATAGCTAAGGATGTCTTGATGGTGAGCAGGCAGAGGGGGGGGTTGGCAGTGCCTAATTTCCTTCACTATTATTGGGCTGCCCATCTTCGCCGTATTCCGGCATGGTCGGCCCTGAGGTTATACGCTATATATATGGAAGTTGAGAGGCTCTGGTTAGCCCCAATCCACCCGAATTCATTTCTCTGGCACTCTAGGTCCCTCCCCTATGGGCCAGCTATGTTAGGTCCGATTAGGTTCACCCTCAGTATTTGGCAGACATCTGGCTTCTCCCATGACTTCGTTTTTATGTACGCCTCTCCTGCCCTCTAATTCATCGGGGTTTTTTGCTCGGCCATGGTTGGGGCGTGACTTGTTCCGCTTTGCGGACATTGCAGGGTTTCGGGACAGGAGGCTGCTTTCCTTTGAAGTACTCCAAGAGGAGCATGGTCTCCCAACTACCTCTCGATTCCATTACCTCCAGATCAGTCATCTCCTCTCCTCTCTCTATGGCACCTCAGTTCTGTCACCCCCTACCACCTTTGAGTACTTGTGCAAGAGTGGGGTTTCAACTAGGGGTCTGATTTCTTCTATACACACGCTTCTGGGTGATGCTCCGGGTGAAGAGCCCATAATCCACAAATATATGGCAAAATGGGAAGCCTATCTGGGCAAGCCGGTTCCTTATGCCACATGGCAGGTCATCTGGAGGGCAGCGGCCAGATCATCAGTTTGTGTGGCACAGAAGGAGAATCTATACAAGATCCTTCTTCACTGGTACCATACACCTGACCTCCTTCACAAGTGGTTTCCCCAAACCCCATCGGTCTGCTGGAGATGTGGCAATGCCACGGGTACCCTTCCCCATATATTTTGGGATTGCCCGGTTTTGGTGCCATTTTGGAAGGGGGTGAGGGATCTTTTGAGCAGGGTTTTGGAGGTGGAGATTCCTCTTGATCCTTTGACGTACCTACTGAGTGGGCCTGTTGATGGTCTCCCCAAGGTTAAAGCCAGGCTTATGTTGCATGTCCTCACAGCCGCAAGATGCTTGATATCGGGGAGATGGAAGCGGACGAGCCCCCCTAGTGATTTTGATCTTGTGCAGAGAGTTGGGGAAATCCGCCGTATGGAGTATCTGACGGCTGTTCTACATAACAGGGTGGACCAATTTGAGAAAATTTGGGCCATTTGGGATACGCGTCCCAGTTGCTGAATAAGTGGGTTACTACTTCTTGCCCCCCCTTCTTTCCCTCCCCCCTTTTTGTCTGTCTCTTGTCTTTGTTTTGTTCTTGTATGATTGGTTTGAGTAGTACTGGTTCATTTTCACAAGGGTACGTGCTTTGAGGTCATTGGCTCTAATCAGGGCAACATGTCAGCTGGCCTCCTGCAAGATGCCTTCTTTTCGTGGTGGTAATGCGGACACACGCATCTCCTCATATTGTTGTTAAATCTCACTGGAGCACACGTCTCCTCATGGTACCCTTAAGTGCTATTGGGACATGTGTGTTCCCACAATATGGCCAAGTGAACCGATATCTTGCCCTAGCTTATGCTCTCGTGGTTATGTCCTTTCTGTTAGTAATTGGCACTCTGCATTGCGGTTCTCTGTCATATGTGATACTATGTACGCTGGTTATGTTGAACTACACTGTATACGTTAGTTCTGCATAACATATGGACGAGATGCATAATGTCATTGTTTAAGTGTTTATTGAAAAATCTATGAATAAACATAGGCCTCGTTCACACGGCTTATTAACGGCGGATTTGTGAGTCGGATAGCGCTCGCAAATCCGACGTGAATAAGGGGCGGGGCCGGAGCGCGGCGGGGGCGCGGCCCGCCGGCCCCATAGACTTGCATTATCCACGGCACGTACGCGCCGTAAATAATGTGCAGGTCACTTTCTCCCCCCGCGTCGGATTCGCCGAGCGGGGAGGAGCGACGGAATCCACTGTTCTCTATGAGAACTGTGGATTACCGTAATTACTCTGACGGATTGGCGCCGTACTGCAGCGCAAATCCGGCACGGGGTACGGCGCCAATCCGCGGACAAATAAGCCGTGTGAACGAGGCCATACAGTTAAAAAAGAAAAAACCCTGTAAAGCGCACCATCAGCTCCACCCGTATGTGGCTCTTTTCAAAATTACAGGTACTAAAAAAAGCAACTTTCCTCAGACGCATTTCATCTCAATTTCAGAGACTCCTGAATGGGGTAATACATATCCAGCAAAATAGCCCACTATTTACATGCCCCACACATTAACAAAGCATAGAGTTAGACCAGAGTTGATGCTTTATACCTGACATCTATCTACCGATCAGACGGAGTGACACCAACTCCCGGCAGAGACATTCTTTACTCTGGGCAGACTGGCCATTGCAAATCTACTAGATACACCAGGTATAACAAATCAACTCTGGTCTAACTCTATGCTTTGATAATGTGTGTGGCATGTAAATAGTGGGCTATTTTGCTGGATATGTATTACCCCATTCAGGAGTCTCTGAAATTGAGATGGGGAAAGTTGCTTAGTTTAAGTACTAGAGTAGAGACGGTTACCTGTATTTTTGAATAGAGCCACATACGGGTGGAGCTGACGGTGCGCTTTACAGGTTTAACACTAGTCTGCTATTGTATGACATTATTGTCCCTATTTTAACCCTATATACAGTATGGACTAGGAGTAATAAGAGAAAGAGGTGTCAGATATAAGGTTAAATAGAGGAGAGCTGCTGCGGGGCCGCCCTTTTCGGAGCGGTGTCTCTGCTCAGGGCCAGTAGAGGGTTGAGTTCTTTGAGGGACAGGCATGTAAGACTCCCCTATTTGTGTGTTATGGTTTAAGTGTAGAAGTTCGGGATTACTTTTGTATACATTCAGGAATATTTTAAATGTTTCTATTAAAAGTTACAATTTAGAGGATTGGATAGTTTTGATTTGTCTAATATTTTTTTTCCCACTGGACACCCCCTTCAAAGTCAGATTTTTAGTGGAATTACCCTTTAACATGAGGTGTGCATGGGCAATTTAAGTTGACAGTGTTGTAGAAATACTAAAACCCTCTATGACGCTTTATACTAGGACATAACTCGTACTTCTAGGATAACTAGAAGCAATGGGGAAGCACAAGGACCACAGAGAACATCCAATGAAGGCAATCATGGCTGGCAATGGACAATTCTACCAGTCAAATAAGGCAACAGTAGGAACAACTTCTGTAATTTTCATGCTGATTAGTTATGGATGTACTGGGCAGAACCACGAAATTGTTCAGCAATTACCAAATCCGTCCTTGAGGCACAAAGCTGCATTTACTTGCAATGGGTGACAACTTCAGCGGAGGGTGTGAGAGCTATTCCTAATATTTGACAACCCAGGTAACTCACCCCTCCTGAGCAACTACAAGAGGAATTAAAGTTGTATATTTAGCATAAGTGGAAACTACACAGTCCAGTCGGCATAGAACGTCGCACTCAGGGGCGTAGCTACAGGGGGTGCAGAGGTAGCAACCGCTACCGGGCCCTGCAGCCTGAGGGGGCCCAAAAGCCCTTCTGCCACATAGGAAGATACCAGTACTGTAAATGGCACATGATAGCTGGGGGGCCCATTTCACTTTTTGCACCAGGGCCCAGGAGCTTCAACTTACGCCTCTGGTCGCACTCCTATTATTATTTAGATAAATTTTGGGTGCTCGTAGAAGGATGACCGATCCCATGGACATAATATGAAGTGATTCACGGCACACCATTAGTTTGCTTTTTAGGAAGATTTATTGTATATCATTAGCAGACATTAGTGGACATTTCTCCAGCATGATATATGTGACATTATTATGTCGCCAGTGCATAGCTCATGAAGGAAGTTCCATGTGGTGCACTGGCTTGGTGGGTATATAAAATGTGTGATAGGCTGTCTGCACAAATTGCTGTCCAGGGTAAAGGGGCTGTCATGTTGTTGTCAGGGATAAAAGGGTCTGCAAAAATGAATGGTTAGTGGCTTTCAAGCCCAAGGTGGTGGCATTTCTGTTGACGGCTGCTTTGGTCAAGTATAGCGTAAGTGGACAAATGGCGGCATTGATAATAAGTGATATGAAAAATGTGGGGCACCATGTGTCATTGATGTGAGAGGTGAATGTTGGCTATAGACTTGTGGGTAACACAATAGTGAACCTTACTACATATGGGGCCCCAGATGACACATCATACACAGTAGGGTTATCAGAGGTGCAGTGACATCTGTCTGCTCCATGGCCCCATACACAGTAGGGTTAGCAGAGGTGCAGTGACATCCGTCTGCTCTTAGCCCCCATACACAGTATGGTTAGCAGAGGTGCAGTGACATCCGTCTGCTCCGGGGCCCATACACAGTAGGGTTAGCAGAGGTGCAGTGACATCCGTCTGCTCCGGGGCCCCATACACAGTAGGGTTAGCAGAGGTGCAGTGACATCCGTCTGCTCCGGGGCCCATACACAGTAGGGTTAGCAGAGGTGCAGTGACATCCGTCTGCTCCGGGGCCCCATACACAGTAGGGTTAGCAGAGGTGCAGTGACATCTGTCTGCTCCAGGGCCCCATACACAGTAGGGTTAGCAGAGGTGCAGTGACATCCGTCTGCTCCAGGGCCCCATACACAGTAGGGTTAGCAGAGGTGCAGTGACATCTATCTGCTCTGGGGCTCCATACACAGTAGGGTTAGCAGAGGTGCACTGACATCCGTCTGCTCCGGGGCCCCATACACAGTAGGGTTAGCAGAGGTGCAGTGACATCCGTCTGCTCCGGGGCCCCATAAACAGTAGGGTTAGCAGAGGTGCAGTGACATCCGTCTGCTCCGGGGCCCCATACACAGTAGGGTTAGCAGAGGTGCAGTGACATCCGTCTGCTCTGGGGTCCCATACACAGTAGGGTTAGCAGAGGTGCAGTGACATCCGTCTGCTCCGGGGCCCCATACACAGTAGGGTTAGCAGAGGTGCAGTGACATCCGTCTGCTCTGGGGCCCATACACAGTAGGGTTAGCAGAGGTTCAGTGACATCCGTCTGCTCTGGTCCCCATACACAGTAGGCTTAGCAGAGGTTCAGTGACATTCATCTGCTCCGGGGCCTCATACACAGAGGTGCATGGAGCAGATGGATGTCCCAACACCTCTGTCCACCCTACTGTTTATGGGGCCCCGGAGCACATGGATGTCGCTGCAGTTCTGATAACCCTACTGTCAGGGGCGTAACTACCGGGGTAGCAGACGTGACAGCTGCCCCGGGGCCCATGCTCTTAGGGGGCCTGTGCCCCAGGGCAGCAGCTAACACGTCTGCTATCCCTGCAGTTCGGTTCCTGCACCCGCCGGCAGTGAACATATTAGTTCACTTCCGGCGGAAGTGGAATTGCAGGGTCCGGCGCTTCCTACCACTGAACGCCCGGGCCCTCCAGCCCGAGTACTCAAACGCAGGACTGGCCGGTATTAGCAGAGCAGAGCGACTCCGCTCTGCTAATCAGCCTGCGCCGGCGCACAGTGCTGACGTGAGCTGCGCGATGACGTCACATTATCACGTGGCCCGTGCCGAGCACAGACTGGCCGGCTGCGCGGTCACATCGAGGGAGCGAGAGACAGGTGAGTAAGTGATTTCTTATTTTTTTAATATTAATGAAACCCCCTGCCTGCCTATATATTGGCCCCTATAGCCCTGCCTGCCTATATATTGGCCCCTATAGCCCTACCTGCCTATATATATAGCCCCTATAGCCCTGCCTGCCTATATAACTAGCCCTATAGCCTGCCTGCTATTATTGGTCCTATAGTCCTGCCTGCCTATATATCTAGCCCTAAGTCCTGCTCCCAAAATTTTTGGGTCCCTTAGCCTGCCTCCCCTATATATTGGCCCCTTACCCCTCCCTGCCTTTTAAAATTTACCCCCTTTCCCCTCCCGCCAATATTGGTCCCTATAGCCCTGCCTGCCAAAATATATCTAGCCCCTATACCCCTTTTGATCCCCATATATTGGAAACTATAGCCCTGCCTCCCTATTATCTAGCCCTATGCCCCCTGCCTATATTTTGGGCCCCCTATACCCTGCCTGCCTTAATAGGGCCCCCTATAGCTACCTATGCCTACCGCCTATTAGGGCCCATATGACTTTCCTAAGCCCTGCCTGCCTTATATAGGGCCCCCATTTAGCCTACCTTGGGCCCTGCCTGCTGTATGGGGCCCTAAGCCACCCTATCCCTCCCTCCCTTTAAATGGGGCCCCCGGTTTTGCCTACACTAACCCCTGCCTGCCTAATATATGGCCCTATCCCCTGCCTGCCAAAATTAATGGGCCTATAGCTACCTAAACTCTGCCTACTTTTGGGGCTCTTTCTACCAAAAACTCTCCCTGTTTTTTGGGGGCCCCTATACTTACCTAAACCCCGCTTGATGCCTATAGGGGGGCCTCTAGCTCCCCAAAAACCCCTGCCTGCCTTAGGGGGGACTTATTGCCTCCAAACCCGGGCCCTATCTGGAGCCCCATTAGCCTATCTAAACCCTCCCTGCCTAAATGGCCCCCATTACCCAGGGGGGGTGTGGAAAAGTCGGATTTCTATGATATTTGTGTCTAAATCTCCAGGGACAATGTGGGTCGGGAGATGTCATGATGTCGGGGACATGGTAACGGATCGCAGAACAAAGGGGAAAGTCAACGATTCGTCAGAGAAATGTCACCTGTGAGTCACAAGATTGTAACATGCACTGTAATCACTTATAAGTCCACAGAGACCTGTGTACACTGGTGTCTACCTCTATTCTATGGTCACTGTATGGAGATAATATACACCCCCCCCCTGTCTGCAGAGCCTGTTCCTGTGTAGCACTGTTATATACTACTATATGGTCCCTGTATGGATGTAATATACAGTCGCAGAGCCTGCTGTACACTGGTATATACTTACTATTATGGTCATTATACTGTCGGTACTATTGTGTCTTTGTAATGATCAGTAATAGTATGTGGGTATTAGATTTAGTACAACTTTTGTTTGGTGGTTATTTGTGCCGTCATGTTCTGGCGGTGTCAATTTGTGGTTCCATATGTCAGTAGCGGTTATTGGTAATTAGTCGGTTTTGGTATAGGTGGATTTGTTTGGTAGCAGTATGATGGTGATATGTATGGTGAGGTATTTGCCCCTTGTAAATGTTCGTGGTTGGGGAGGTTGGCGAGGCGGTAGGGGGGTCCATCCAAAAGGCTTCTCTAGTTACGCCCCTGCCTACTGCTCTGCTAACCCTACTGTGTATGGGGCCCAGGAGCAGACGGATGTCACTGCCACTTCTGCTAACCTCTACTGTGTATGGAGCCCCGGAGCAGTCAGGATATCCTGCACCTCTGCTAACCCTACTGTGTATGAGGGCCTGAACAAGCTCGATTTCACTGCACCTTGATAACCCTACTGTGTATGGGGCCCTCTGAACATGCGGATGTCAGATGCACCTTCTGCTAAAACCCTACTGTCTATAGGGGCCCCTGAAACAAGCGGTGATGTCACTGCCCACCCTGCTATCCCGCTTACAGTGCTTGTGGGGCTCTGATCAATGTCTCAGATTGTCGAACTTGCAGCTTGCTATTCCCTATGTGTGTTGTGGTGTGGCCCCGGAAACAAGTGGGAGTCCACTGCACCTCTGCTAATCGTGACTGTGTATGGGGCCCGTGAGATCAAGCAGATTGTCGATCTGCACCTTCTGAGCGATATGCCTACTGTGTATGGGTGACCGTCGGAACAAGCGTGTATGTCGTCTGTAGTCTATCTGTATTAGAATCCTACTGTGTAAGATGGGTGTGTTCGGTTGGTGTTTTGTCTCCGCTATTAAAAGAAGTGGTTTTTTATTAATGAGAACAAAATACGCAATGAGTGTCATGTTGTTTACAACGTATGCATAATAACTCGGTACAGGAAAGGTGACGTAGTATGAGTTTGTGTACAATGCTGGCATGTGTGAGCTTCAATAATATCCAAAAGCAGTGAAGATAGATCCTGTGTTAGGTGAAATCTGATATAATTCTGTATCAATCATAAGAGTATGCTCAAAAACATAATGTTAGAATAACTACACATCAGAGAATGAGATGCCCTTCTTAATATGAAATATAAAGTTAAAGGGAAATAACCAGTGCATCAAGGAGGGTACTATACGCGCCCCCACGAACAGGGCATAGAGAAGGGCTGGAAAGGTCGATATTGTGTAAGCTAACGCTAACAAAATATCTAAAGCACCAACAATAGGACAAATACAGAATTATTATCTAACATAAGACACCAGGACACCAAGTGCGAAACAATGCAGTACGCAACAACTAAAAGAAGGGGGGGGGTGGGTGGAGGAATGTGGGGGGGATAAGATGTAAAAGTGGCGTCTACCCACAGCTTGCGCGAGCACTTTGAAAGTGAAAGTAATGTGAAAGTGAAAAAAGTGGGGAGGTTTTAGAAAGAGTAACCTCTGACGGCGACGTCAGTGTTTGTTTTTACGGATATTTGTGTACTCTTGTAATATTGTTGTCAGGAGTTTACGGGAGATCAACTACCTCATCCTCCTCACAAATACCAATCTCCGCGAACCAGTCGCATCAAGGACTGGGTGGGTGTCGTCGTCTTCCATTTACGTGGATCACAGTTTCTGGCACCTTAAAAAGCACGGTGCTTCAGAAGAGAATTTTGAATTGTATCAGCTCAGCTATGGGGATAACATGAAAGAGCAGCAGTGCCTCTGGAGAGTTTTTGGAATCGAGACTCCACGTAACTTCCTCAATGACCTCGGGACCAAAATCCTAAAAGCTTCGTAGGCGAGAGCATACCCAAAATATATGGGCCATGGTTCACCTTTTCACTTCCACATATCCAACACAGAGTACGAAGTGGAGGGGGAAAAGCCTATGCAAAGACTACGGGAACCATGTACCTCGGGAGAGGATTTTATACCGGGTCTTCCTGATGTTTGGACGCTACCAATGCTCTGTGGGTCATCTGGAAACATCGCTCCATTGGGCTGAAGTAAAGGAAAAAGCCAGTTCATCCTCCCCACTTAAGGCAGCAAGGAGGGGTGGGGGGTGGAGCTTATCCCGGCTGGAGAGCAATAATTTATACTAGGCAATGAAAGGGAGTGCCTCATGTGCCTGCAGAAGACACCATCATTTGTACTTAAAGGTGTGAGAGGGCCTTGATTAGGATGGCTCTCTGGCATTTAATCTTATGAAAGAAAGTGGGCAAGCTGAGCAAGTTGAAATGAGTGGCAGATGCAAGGGACGTGGGAGACCTCTACAAGATATACGCTAAGTGTCGCAGTTTCCCCTCAGAGGCCACATGGATGCAAACGTAGGGATGTTCTTTTCGTCTTCCACCAAGAAAGACATTGCAAACGACACCCGGGAGGAAAGTAGGGGTTGTTATGTAATAGACAAAAGTGGCCTTCCACGATCTATAAGAGGAGTGGGTGTTCCTGTGGGTGTAGAGGAGTGGACCTGGTCTGCCCCACCACAGTAATGAGGAGGAAACTTTTCATCACCAAGAGCACGGAGTCCAAGGTTCCAGGGGAGATCCGACCACCGCAGGAAGAACTAAGATCCTCAGCTAAAAGTGACCCAACGCTTCCTATCTCTATCCGTGTGAATCACATGCTGCTGTGTGACTTTTGTAATAGGCCGGAGCCAGGTAATAGAGGCCTATCAATAGGCAAAAGTTCCCGTGCCCCATCGGCCATGTTAGACCTTGTTAACGTGTCGTACCACTATGCGTGGTCTTTCTTGCGGGACCACACAAAAGCTGGAAAACATACTCCAAAGTGTGTTCCAAAATGCAGAGGGCACTTGTATGGGAATGGGTTTGTAAGAGATTAGGAACTTTGAAAAGAATAGACATTTTTAATTAGGTTGATTCATGCGAAACCTGGCTTAGTTCACTTATCTGCCAGCTATCCAGATCCGTTGGTTTTACGTAATAGAGGGAGCGAAGATAGTAGCATAGAGCTTCGACAGTCTTCTAGATATGCACCCCCTGATATGAGATAGAACCGCAACCAGGCCACCTGAAAGAAAGTTGGACTGTAGAGGGAAGCTTGGTCTCGGGTTGTAATCCGACCCCAAGGACCTCGATTTGGACAAGTTTTATTTTGAAGTTTGTCCAGTCCACAAAGTTTCTGATTACGGCCATCAGAGCTTGGGAGGGAGATGTGAGGGTTTTGTGACGCTGACCAAAAGGTCGCCGTCGGCAAACGCAGAAGCATTTTTACTCCCGGGATCCAATTGGTAACCCCATTGCTTGTACAGGTGTTAGATCTGATGACCGCCATCAGTCTCTCCATCACCAGGTACGTATAATCAACGGGGGACAGGGGACAACCTGGTCTAGTCCCATTCGAGATGGAAAAGGAAGCCAGACAGAGGTACAATTGACCATGGGTGAAGAAGAGGGCAG
Source organism: Phyllomedusa bahiana (assembly GCA_025379985.1). Taxonomy (NCBI): domain Eukaryota; kingdom Metazoa; phylum Chordata; class Amphibia; order Anura; family Hylidae; genus Phyllomedusa; species Phyllomedusa bahiana. The sequence goes on along the minus strand of JAODAL010039016.1, from coordinate 14,886 downwards.
TCGCGATACCAGGAGCAGCGTTCCTAGCCAGAAGGACCTGGGCCAAGGACACTTGGTGGCTGAGGATCTGTGCAGAGAAGGCCACACATATCAGGTCGGAGATATGCCTTCTCTGCAATCCAGTATAATTCCCTTCAGGAGGGATCTTGTGGGATCTTGCTCGTGATGGATAATATCCATGAGTTTTAAGAGTTTTATCGCGCGCCTCCCTGCCCGGGAACAAAGCTCACTGGTCTCGGGTGGATTATCGAGTTTAGGAGAGGATTAAGTCTGTTTGGATAGACATTTTGGCGTAGTTTTCAGATCTCCTACCATTTAACAGGGAATAGGACGTGTAGAACTGCCATCAGCGCATTGGGGGGTCCTTGCCAGGTTGGGAATATAGCAACATGTGCCAAGTTGTCTGGGCAGGGAAGTGAGTGTCAGCTGTGTTGGAAGTTGAGGGTGCCAGAAAGAACCGAAGCAGCGTTGAAGTACCATACAGGTTTTAAAGAATGTCCTGTGAATCCATTGGCCCTAGGGCTTTTCTCCACCTTGAAGGATCAATTAATAACCGACAGCAACCTCCATCAGTCGTGAATGCGTGACTCCCGTTGGCCCTCTGCGACCAAAGCCGGGATCTTAGCGGATAGGGATGGGCTAGAGGGAAACACGCCGGCTGTGGGCCGGGGAGGTGGGAGGGAAAGGTTATACAGTTTGGAGTTAGAACGAGTGGAATGTTTGAGCAATGTCCTCGCAGTGCGATGAACCACAGCATTCGAAGTGGTCTTGATAATTGGGATATTGGGATCGGGCCTTCTGGGATGCGGGGCTGCCCTGGACCAGATTAGTCCCACACTTGTTGCGTATTCATAAAATGAACCTGCTCGGCATTTTGGTATGATATCAACCCACAAAGAATTCTCCAGAAGGCGTCGTACCTCCAGACGGCCAGTTAGCAGTTCTCGGAGAGGACTTATACGGGGAAAGGTATGCACCTTTTTGCACAGCCTCCCAGAGTATGTTGAGACTTAGGAAAGGGCTTTTTCGTGAGAGCAGCCGCTCTATCCCTTTTAAGCCTGGAACCTTGTTTAATGAGTAGTGCCCCGAAGTCGAACTTAAAGAGCCTCCTATTAGTTGGTTTCTAGAGGTGGGGTAGAGGTATTGAGTGGAAGGAATTGGGAAAACATGGCTCTCAATATCAGCGAACACACTAACGGGTTAGTAGGAGAGAATTATTTACTAATTTCCAACTCCTGAACTTCTCATGGTGGCGAGGGAGTCGCAACGTGCAAAACCGTGGGCATGGTCCGACCACACGAATATTCACGCCAATTGAGGAGGACCGTACAAGGTAAGGCAGACCAGAATGCTGGACATTATATTAGTATTTAAAGACATTTACAGAGCCGGGGGGTGGAGGCAGATAGAAGAAGGAATCAATCTCCTATCTGAGGGGTGCATGTCCTCAGACATCGGTCGAGAGCTGGAGTAGTTGAGGATCTTCTTGCACCTTTCTTTATGGTCTTCCGAGTATGCTAGAGTTGACTCCCAGTGGGTGTTAGTCCAACGTGGGATCCATGTGACGTTTATAAAACCACTGTCCCCTGAACCATCGGAAGTTAAATTGTCAGTTAGCGTCTCAAAGAAACCCGGCCCTGGCATACATTCGAGAGCGTTACGCATTTATGATAGTAAACAGCCTGGCCATTGATGGAAGAAGTCAGGATAGTAACGGGGCCCCTGCGGTCAACGTACAAGCTGACATGTAAAATCACCTGTTGGGTCAGGACCGAGAATCGCTATGGCAACTCCCTGGACCGGGACTCATGGACAATTAGCAAAGTGCCACGAGTTGTATAGTATTTACTTCTGTTATTAGGGGCATGTCCTATTAAATATGGGTATCTTGGAGGCATTAAAATTTGGACCTGGCGCGATGAAAATGTAAGAAACTGCGCTCGTTCTACGGTGTGTTCAGGCCCCTTCACATTAAAGGAGGCAATGCGGAGATCATCTTGACTAGGAGTTAAAATGGGGACTTCACGTCCCGCAACGGGCCGGAGGAACAGGCCCTCAACTCCGGGAACCAATGTGCAGAGAAAAAAGAAGAGGAGAAAAGACAGGAAGGGCAGGAGAGTGTGAGGGGAGAAACAAAAAAAACACACAACACACGCTCTGACAAACAAAAACACGAGACAAAAACCCAAAAGCAGGCACGCCTAGGTCTGCACGTTAACTGGACAAAATAGTAAACAAGAAATGTGAATCCTGCTGAGTTAAGTGAACTCAGAAGCATGAATTCCGCCTACTGGGGAAATGTGGGAGAGCTCAGGAACATCGGTGAAGACCCTCCTCGTAGCCTTACTATATACAACTGAAGAATCTAATCATGAAAACCAGGCTGCCTTGAGAGATGTTAAGGGGAAACTATTAAACCCAAAGGGGAAAGGACAGGACATTACCCAAAAACCTGGGGGGGATTAGTGATGCCCACCGGAGTGTCAGGGAACTACTTTCCCCGCTAACGAGTGCCCTCCATCAGTGAGTGGGGCCCCTTCTAGGGGAGGGCTGGGAAACATGCCCCTCGGGGCAGATTCAGGGGGGGGAGAGCGACGCGGGTTTTCCCGACCCAGGCCCCCCCGAACTGGTGCAGGTCCCTTTGCCTCCCTGCGGTGGGGGCAGTGGGGGGCGGTTTAAAAATAAGATGCAGTCGTCTTTCCGCTGGGGTTTTTTAAAAGGTAGGAAGCCAAGGTGGCCAATCGGGAGTGAGAGGTTCTTGATCTGAAGACCCCTTAAACCAGTGAATGTCCTTCGCCCCCGGGATCTTTTTAAATTTCGTTTGGGAAAACGGAATGCAGCGCAAAGGGTTACCCCAGTAAAAGGGGGAATTTTTTTTCCCCTTTAAATACATCCGGGAGGGGGGTTCAAGGGGGCCTCTGGGTAGTGTGAGACGGGATAAGTCCTGTAAAACCTAATAGGGGCCCCCTGAAGGACAGTGATTTGGGCCCCAAAAGCTTCGAAGATGATGTCCTCCCCCTGGGAAAAAAAGGGCCCGGGATATAAACATCCGTGGCCCTTGATCTGCAGGGTTAGGAGGGCTCAGCGCTCGTGGCCTTTCCAGTTCAATATGAGCTGTAGGTGGGCGTTTAGAAGGTCGTTAAAAGATAGCCGTGACCCACTACAAACAGATTTAGCATTAGCGGACCGAGTTCGGGAAGGCCTCTGATAAGTTATTACGCCTGCTCGATTTTCAGTGGTCATCTAAATGCTGTTGAAAGGCGAATTATTTGAGCCGAGTTGGTTGCGCCACCTCATCGTAACGCTACCGATCTAGCGGAGGTCTGGTTCTGGCACTCATCTAAATTGGTCCACTTTGTAGGCAAGGAGGACTAGGTCAGCACGCAGGTTGGCAAAATTCCGCCGACCATCTGTGGAGATGTCGGCTTATTGAACGGTGAGCGACTGCATTAGTTGTTTTCTGGTTGGCTAATGTCACTGGCCTGTTTTCATCAGTTCGAAACTGGGGAGTTCGTTGACAGAAAGAGACGTATGCACCCGAGGCAGTGCTTGGTAATGGTGCTACAAAAATCGCGGGATGTACCCATTAGGCTGTCAGTCAGGAATGTGTTGAGCAGGGAGAAGGCCCCTCGAGTAGGCATGAGAGTTGCCCCCCCAATGTGATCGGAGAGAGTCCAGGAACCTGTGGGCCGAGTAGCAGGCAGCAAGACTACTTGCGACCGGCCGCCCATCTTAGTTAAGGGGGGACATGTACCATGAAGATCATGCGTTGACAGTTGGGGGATCCCGCTGCAGGCGTTGTGGGCCCATGTGCTGAGACATAGAGAGCCCTGGACCTCTGGAGGATAAGGACCCCCCCCCCCCCAAATGTGTCTTGCAACACTGATATAGAAGAAGTGCTCCATGGGATCGATCCCTGTGGGGTAGGGGGCCCTGTAAGATGTGGGGCCCGGAGAGCGAGCAAGCCCCCTCCACCTGAGGGTTTGCCATCAGTGACCCAGGGATAATAGGGGAGAGGGCAACCACCAGGGCCATCAGTGTAGGTTGTAAAGTCCAACTGGTGCAGTGTGGGTCCGATCCCCAGTCTAAGGTCCGGGTTAGAGCACACGGTAGCAGACTGGTGCACGCTGGGAGCAAAGTTCAGTGTAAGAGCCGGCTTCAGCTCCTCGGCTGCACCGCGGCTCTTAACTGCTGCGGTAGGTGACATCACCACGCGTGAGCAGGATAAGCAGCGCTTTTCGCCTCGGGTCCCAGGCGCCGGAGGGAGAAGGTCGGGGACGCCCGGAGTCATCACTGTCTTCAATTCGCAAGGTACGGCGCCCGGGTAATGCCAGGGAGTAACTCGGAGCCCGGAGAGGGCGGGGAGATGATTGCGCTTCCTCTCTTTGCACAGTCGGCGGTCCGGGGTGGAGCTTGATTGCGACCCCACGCGGCGTGGCCAATCTTGCGGGCACAGCAGGGGCAAAGAGCTGGGAGTGATGCTGCGGGCCTTTACCAGTGGGGTAGACGCACCAATGTCCTCCTGTGTAGAGCCAGAACGCAGGGTTTGTGACCTTGGGTCTCTGTCTCTTGCCTCAATCTCACCATGTTAACATGAATATTATGGCCTGGAAAAGCTGGAGACTGTGAGGAGCTTCTGTACATGTGCGTCTTCACACGGCCATTGCTAAGCCACGCCCCACGGTGGTGTTTTCTCTATGGACCCTTCAGCAGCTGTGTGGCCCCTGGATGTTGGTGTTGGCTCTCTATGGACCTTCCAGCAGTGTGGGCCCCGTGGCTGGTGGTGTTGGCTCTATGGACCCTAGCAGCTGTGGGAGCCTTGGATGGTGGTGTTGGCTCTATGGACCCTCCAGCAGCTGTTGGTAGGTTCCCAGAATGGTCGGTGTTGGCTCTATGGTACCTCCAAGCAGCTGTGGGGCCATGGATGGTGGTGTGGCTCTATGGAACCTCCAGCAGCTCTGGGGCCTCTGGATGGTGGTGTTGGCTCTATGGACCCCCAGAAGCTGTGGGAGCCCCTGGATGGTGGGTTGGCTTATGGCTCCTCCCCGCAGCTGTGGGAACCCCTGGTGGTTGTTTTGTTGCTCTATGAACCTTCAGTAGCTGTGGAAGCCCCTGGTGGTGGTGGTGGCTCTATGGACCCCCAGCAGCTGTGGGGCCCATGGACTGGTGGTGTTGGCTCTATGGACACTCAAGCGATTGTGGGGCCCATGGATGGTGGTGTTGGGCTCTATGGACCTCCAGCAGCTATGGGGCCTCTGGATGGTAGTGTTGGCTCTAATGGACTCTCCAGAAGCTGTGGGAGTCTCTGGATGGTGGTGTGGTTGGTTTCTATGGACCCTCCAGCAGCTGTGGGAGACCACTGGATGGTGTTGGCTCTATGGACCCTTCAGCAGATGTGGAGCCCCGGATGGTGTGTTGGCTCTATGGACCCTCCATGCAGCTGTCGGGCACCTGGTTGGTGGCTGTTGGCTCTATGGAACCCTCAGCAGCTGTGGGAGTCTCTGGATGGTCGGTATTGGCTGTATGGAACCATCAGCAGATGTGGGGCCCCTGGATGGTTGGTGTTGGCTTCTTGGACCTCAGGAGCTGTGGGAGTCTTTGGATGGTGGTGTTGGCTCTATGGACCCTCCAGCAAGCTGTGGGCCCCTGGATGGTGGTGTGGCTCTTATGGACCCTCCAACAGCTGGGGAGTTCTGGATTGGTCGGTTGTTGGCTGTATGGACCCTCCCAGCTGGCTGTGGGGCCCCTGGATGGTGGTGTTGGCTCTATGGACCCTCCAGGAGCTGTGGGAGTCTTTGGATGGTGGTGTTGGCTCTATGGGACCCTCCAGAAGCTGTCGGGCCCCAGGATGGTGGTGTTGGAACTATGGACCCTCCAACAGTCTTAGGGAGGTCTTCTGGATGGTGTGGTGTTGGCTGTATGGACCCTCCAGCAGTGTGGGGCACCTGGATGGTTGGTGTTTGCTCTATGGACCCTCCAGGAGCTGTGGGAGTCTTTGGAATGGTTGGTGTTTGCTCTTATGGACCCTCAGCGTGTTGGGGCCCCTGGATGGTGGTGTTGGCTTATGGAACTCCAGCAGCTCTGGGGGGCCTCGAGGATGGTGGTGTTGCTTATGACCATCCGCAGCTGTTGGGAGCCCCTGGATGGGTTGTTGGGCTCTATAGCTCCTCCAGCAGCTGTGGGGAAAAACCCCTGGATGGTGGTGATTGGCCTATATGAACCTTCCAGTAGATGTGGAAGCCCCTGGATGGTGGTGGTGGCTCTATGGACCCTCCAGCAGTGATGGGGGCACTGGATGGTGTTGTAGGCTCTTATGGACCTCAGCAGCTCTGGGTACTCTGGATGGTGGTGTGGTCTATGGACCCTCCAGCAGCTGTGGAGTCTCTGGAATGGTGGTGTTGGTTCTTTGGACCCTCCAGAGCTGTGGGAGCCACTTGATGGTGTGTGTTCGCTCTAAGGACCCTTCAGCAGCTGTTGGAGCCTCTGGATGGTCGGTGTTGGCTCTAATGGGACCCTCAGCAGCTGTGGGGCGTCTTGGATGGTGGGTTGGCTCTATGGACCCTTCCAGCAGCTGTAGGGCCCCTGGATGTGGTTGTATGGCTCTATGGACCCTCCAGCAGCTGTGGAGTTCTGGGTTGGTGGGTGTTACGGATCTATGGTCCCTCCAGCAGCAGTCGGGCCTGGATGGTGGTGTTGGCTATATGGACCTCCAAACAGCTGTGGGAGTCTGCTGGATGGTGGTGTTGGCTGTTTGGACCCTCCAGCAGCTGTGGGGCCCCTGGATGGTGGTGTTGGCTCTATGGACCCTCCAGGGAGCTGTGGAGTCTTTGATGGTGTGTTGGGCTCTATGGACCCTCCAGCAGCTGTGGAGCCGCCTGGATGGTGGTGGTTGGCTCTATGGACCTCCAGCAGCTCTGGGGCCCCTGGTTTGGTGGATGTTGGCTCTAGGGACCCTTGCAGCAGACTGTTGGGAGCCCCTGGATGGTGGTGTTGGCTCTATAGCTCCTCCAGCAGCTGTGGGAACCCCTGGATGGTGGTGTTGGCTCTATGAACCTTCCAGTAGCTGTGGAAGCCCCTGGATGGTGGTGGTGGCTCTATGGACCCTCCAGCAGCTGTGGGGGCACTGGATGGTGTTGTAGGCTTCTATGGGACCCTCCAAATTGCAGCTATTTCGGGGCCTTGGATGGTGGTGTTGGCTCTATGGACCCTCCAGCAGCTGTGGGAGTCTATGGATCCGTTGGTGTTGGTTCTATGGACCCTCCAGCAGCTGTAGGGAGCACTGGTGGTGTGCTTCTATCGGACCATTCAGCAGCTGTGGAGCCTGGCGGATGGTGGTGTTGGCTCTATGGTCACTCCAGGCAGCTGTGGGGCCCTGGATAGTGGTGTTGGCTCTATGGAACCTTCTCAGCAGCTGTCGGGCCCCTGGATGGTTGGTGTTGGCTCTATGGACCCTCCAGCGCTGTGGGAGTCTTGGATGGTGGTCGTTGCTCTATGGACCCTCCAGCAACTGTTCGGGCCTGGATGGTGGTGTTGGCTCTATGACCCTCAGCACAATGTCGGGCCCACCTGATGGTGGTGTTGCTTATGGACCCTCCAGCAGCTGTGGGAGCCCCTGGATGGTGGTGTTGGCTCTATGGCCCCTCCAGCAGCTGTGGGATGCAGTCGGCTCCAGATACCTGTGACAACCTACCACGACCTTATGGAGTCACTCCACGCCTGTCTAGCTGCTGTCCATGCTACACACACTGGTTACTCTGGATATTAGCTATTGGTCATAATAATGTGATTAGACTGTATAATTATACCATTTCTGTACATGATACACTGAGACATTTTGTAGCTACTGATTGATTTTAACTATTGAGCTACAGCTGCCGTCCAGAGGATTATATTGAGTTGCAAATCTCAAATCTTGTGGCCTGCAGCTGTCACTCAGTAGTTCAAATCAATTATTAGCTTCACAGAAGCGGTCACCCTGGCATTAATGTGCTCAGATTGACTCTTTTGGGAGCCTGACTCTTGTTTGCTGCCCTTCCCCCGTCCTGTATTGTCATCTCCTGTTCTTGTCACTTGTTGAGGTCTCATTGATGTTAGTTGTGTTCTTCAAGATTCACTCAACTTTGAAATCAGGACTGAGAGGCTTTGCAAGATGCCAATAGCTTGTACGCTATACATGAGCTGGAACTACTATATACCGTATATACTCGAGTATAAGCCGACCCGAGTATAAGCTGAGGCACCTACTTTTGCCCCAAAAAACGGGGGAAAACTTATTGGCCTCGAGTATAAGCCTAGGTAGAAATTGCAGAGGCTACTGGTGAATTTTAACAATGAAAATGGATACCAATTAAAATTACATAGGGCGTTTAATGTCCCCCATAGGCAATTATAGGCGGTATATTATGGCCCTATATGCAGGTATAGGCAGTTATATGGCCCCATAGGCCATATAATAGGGCAGTTATATGCCCCCCCTTATGACACACGTTTGCCTGTTGGGGGAAATGGGGGCCCCCGGGGGACCCCGGAGTAATCGGAGCCGGGGCGCTCGATCTGTGCCCGCATTTGGATCCCTTCCCTTATGCGCCCCGGAGGATCGATTAGGTAAGGTGTTTAGGGAATCCCCACGCAGGCCCGGACATTGGCTCCTGGTTTAATTATTTTTCCCCTTCCGAGGGACCGAAATTAATGAAGTTTTCCCCTGTGGCGCCCCCCCGCAGCACCCGGCCCGATGCCCCGGGTTAGCCGAGGTTTTGTGTTTTTTCACTAAATTTTTTTGAAAAAAAATGGCTTTTCCAAGATGGGCCATACTGTACTTCTAAAAAACACAGAATTTGTATTTTAAACCCCCACAGGGGGAAAAAAAACCAGTGATTTTGGGAAAATTATTTTGGAAAAATAACAGGTTCAAATTTTCTTTCTGGGGAAAAAATGTTGGAAAATTCCCTTTTGAATAAAAATTTTGCAAGTAATACAGGGGGGTTCTTGTCCATCAAAGACTTTTGCCCCTTACTTTCTTAATATGTGGGTGGCAGTAGTTTCTTTTCCCGGGTTCCATGCGGTCGGACTGACCAAAAGGAGGCGGGGGAACCCCCCGGGGGCCCAAAAAATGCAGGCCTGGGGCTGACATTCAGTGAGAAAGGCAGAGAAAAAGAATCAGAAAGCAAGAGTCATGTGCAGCCATGTAGAGCAGCTAAATGGCAAGCCCCAAAAATCAACTCTGATGGTGGGCCCCAAGAGTCAGCTCCACTGGTGGGCCCCAAGAAACGTCCACTGGTGGGCCCCAAAAATTCACCCTTTTTGGTGGTGGGCCCCAAAAGAGTAGCCCCACTGGGGGGCCCCCCCAAGAATCAGATCCACTGGTGGGCCCCCAAGAATCAGCCCCACTGGTGGGCCAAAGATAGATCCCTGGTGGGACCAAGAATCGTCCATTTGTGGGCCCCAAGATTCAACTCCCACTGGTGAGCCCAAAAATTTTCAACTCCCGGGTGGGCCCAAGATTCAACTCCAGGGTGGGCCCCAAGAAATAACTCCCTGGTGGGCCCCAAGAAAAAACTTCCGGTGGGCTCCAAGAATCAACTCCACTGGTGGGCTCAAGTATCAATCCAGGGGGCCCCAAAAGAATCAATCCACTGGTAAAAATCCAAGAAAAAACTCTACTGGGGGGCCCCCAAAGAATAAACCCCATGGTGGACCCAAGAATAAACTCCAATGGGGAACCCAAAAAATAACTCCACTGGGGCCCCAGATTCAATACTGGTGGGCCCCAAAGTATCAATTCAATGGTGAACCCCGGGAAAATAAAACTCCATGGTGGCCCCAAGAATAACCCCACGGGTAGACCCCAAAAAAATCAACTCTTGGTGGACCCCAAGAATCAACTCCACTGGTAGATCCCAAGAATCAACTCTACTGGTGGGCCCCAAGAATCAACTCCACTGGTAGACCCCAAGAATCAACTCCACTGGTGGGCCCAAGAATCAACTCCATGTGTAGGCCCCAGAAATCAACTCCATTGTTGGTCACCGAGAATCATATCCAATGGTGAGCTCCAAAAATCAATTCCACTAGTGGTCCCCATGGTATCAACTCCACTAGTGGACCACTGGAATAAACTTCACTCATGGGCCCAAGAATAAACTCCAATGGTGGGCCCCAGACAACCCAGTCCTACACTTGCTCCTACTGTATGTAAGGCCATAGCCAGGGCTGTCTTAATAGTATTATGGGACCCAGGCAAAGCAATGTGGGGCCTGGAAAGGCATTGAGAGAGATGCCTCCTGATCCGGCTCCCCTTACCAACACTAGGACGTACCTATACATCCAATTTCGGTAAGGGGTTAAAGCTCCTGAGCCCTTATGTTAAATCTATAAAAGGGCCCCCACCTGCCACATGCCATTTATAATAGTGGAGTCTCCCTGTGTGGCAGAGGAGCTGTTGGGCCTCTCAGGCTCCAGACCCTGATAGTGACTGTTACCTCTGCACCCCCTGTAGCTACGCCCTTGACTACAAATGGGAGCCTACCCAATAGCATATTTGGCGATCACCATATCAACAGTCTGTGAACTGGTAAAGCCAAGAGTTGTCACCACGGAGCCATTAACACATGTGCACTATTGTGCTGCCGGATAATCTTCTTCTTCAACTTCTTTATCACTGGTTTGTGGACATTCAGAAAAATAACCTGTAATGAGGCCGTGGGAAAGGTCAGGGAAGCAGGGAGCAGCGCGGGGGAGGAGTGCGTCCAGGTCATTTGTTCCATAATATGACTAAGGCGACTGATTGTGAGGTCGTATCCTTTGTGTATCCATGGGGGTAACTATGGCCATAGGGGCTGCTATGGGCCCCGGAGGTTGAGGGGACCACACTCAGGTGCAACAACATCCTTTTTGTAGGGAGCAAGTAGTTGGTGGCTTTCTGCTCTCCAGCTCCATTATGTAGGTTCCCTGGTTTATGGCGGGATTGTCTATACCTTTACTTATTGCTTCTTATGCTGCTGTTTTAGTTTATAGTCATTAGGTGTTGGGAACCCATCTTATTTTGCTATGGGGCTCTGTGAATTCTAGTAACACGCCTGTGTGTATCCAAATGGGCTCAGTTGTACATAGTGGGCAGCCTCTGTGTTATCGTGCTGTGATATCACCTCCAACAGTCATGATACTGGGAATTATTTTATGTATTTTATACATATGATCATGTGTTACCAACAGCAAGGGAGATTTTAAAGTAAGTATGTGAGTTGGATTGAACCCAATAATCCTCATTTATCAAAATTGTCTAATTAAGGAACCACTCAGAGTCCATAACAACCAATCAGAGCTCATAGCAACCAATCAGAGCCCATAGCAACCAATCAGAGCCCATAGCAACCAATCAGAGCCCATAGCAACCAATCAGAGCTCACAGCAACTAATCAGAGCTCATAGTAACCAATCAGAGCTCATAGTAACCAATTAGAGCCCATAGCGACCAATCAGAGCTCATAGTAACCAATCAGAGCTCATAGTAACCAATTAGAGCCCATAGCGACCAATCAGAGCTCATAGTAACCAATCAGAACTCATAGTAACTATTTAGAGCCCATAGCGACCAATCAGAGCCCTGAACAACATCAGAGCTCAGCTTTTCTTTTCCCAGAGCAGTAGAACAAATGAAAGCTTAGCGATGATTGGTTGTTATGAGCTCTGATTGGTTTCTATGGACTCTGATTGGTTGCTATGAGCTTTGATTGGTTGCCATGAGCTCTGATTGGTTGCTATAGACTCTGGTTGCTATGATCACTGAGTGGTGGCTATGGGTTGTGATTGGTTACTATGAGCTCTGATTGGTTGCTAAGGGCCGTGATTGGTTGCAATGGGCTGTGATTGGTTGCTATGAGCTCTGATTGGTTGCTATGGGCAAGAAGGACAGTCTTAGTATTCGACAGTTTTGATAAATTAGGGCTATTGTTTTTATATACCATGTACACAGTCGGTGTGAGTGTCATCACGCTGCCTGCGTGGCCTGATGACATCACGTCGTCTGTGCCAGAAGACGGATCGCCTGGGAGTCAGAGCAGCAAGGAAGAGAGGTAAGTACTTGTATTTTTTTTTTTTTTTAAAACCTGGCTATACCTGCCTGTGGGGGACATAAAACTGCCTATACCTGCCTTTACCTGCCTATGGGGGACCTATACCTGCCTATAACCTGCCTATGGGGGACATAAAACTGCGTATAACCTGCCTACGGGGGACATAAAACTGCCTATAACCTGCCTATGGGGGACCTATACCCCACTTTTCAGTTTTTTTCTTTTTTACAAAAGTTTAAAATAACCAATAAATTTCGTTCCACTTCACAATTGTGTCCCACTTGTTGTTGATTCTTCACCCAAAAATTTAAATTTTATATCTTTATGTTTGAAGCCTGAAATGTGGCTAAAGGTTGAAAAGTTCAAGGGAGCCTAATACTTTCGCAAGGCACTGTATAGAGGAGTGGACCAAAATTCCTCCTGACATGTGTGCAAACCTCATCATCAACTACAAAAAAATGTCTGACTGCTGTACTTGCCAACAAGGGTTTTGCCACCAAGTATTAAGTCTTGTTTGCCAGAGGGATCAAATACTAAGGGCGACATGTCCCAACTCGCCAACGTCAGTTTTTTGGTCTATTTTGCGCCAAAACCACTTTTGACGCCATATTCTTGATGTAAATGAACTGTCGTACAGCAAAACTAGTCGCATTATACGTCCGGGTACGACAATTTGTAATGCGCCTAAATGTGGTGCACTGTGCGCCCCCGTCGCGCAGTACGCCTATTGAGGCGCATTACATATGTTATGCGCCTCTGTCGGGCAATGCGCCTCGATAGGCGCATTACATATACTACCAATGATATGCTATGCACCTTTTTTGATGCGATGCGCCTTTGTCGGCGCCATGCACCTTTTTAGCCGCATTAAGTTTTCTATGCTAGGTATACCTGACGCCAGTTTTTAGAAAGTATCGGACTTTCAGGCGCACTTTACACTGATTTAATGTGCCTAAAACTGGCATGGATACGCCACTTTTTGGACATGTCGCCCTAATTTCTCACTGAAAAATGCTAATAAATTTATATAATTTATACAATGTGATTTTCTGGATATTTTGGATATTCTGTTTCTCAATGTTAAAATTAACCTCCCCTTAAAATTATAGACTACACTCACCGGCCACTTTATTGGGGAAACCCATGCTAGTAAGGGGTTTTGGGAAACCCCTTTTGCCTTCAGAACTGCCTCAATTCTTGTGGCATAGATTCAACAAGGTGTTGCAAAACGATGCTCAATTGGTACCAAGGGGCCCAAAGAGTGCAAAGAAAATATTCCCCATATCATGACACCACCACCACCAGCCTGAACCGTTGATACAGGCAGGATGGATCCATGCTTTCATGTTGTTGACGCCAAATTCTGACCCTACCATCCGAATGTGCAGAGAAATCGAGACTCATCAGACCAGCAACGTTTTTTCCAATCTTCTCTGTCCAATTTCGATGAGCTTGGGCAAATTGGGCCTCAGTTTCCTGTTCTTAGCTGAAAGGAGTGGCACCGTGTGGTCTTTGCTGCTGTAGCCCATCTGCCTCAAATTTTGGGCCCTACTGTGCGTTCAGAGATGCTCTTCTGCCTACTTGGTTGTAACGGGGGGCTATTTGAGTCACTGTTGCCTTTCTATCAGCTCGAACCAGTCTGCCCATTCTCCTTTGACCTCTGGCATCAACAAGGCATTTCCGCTCCACAGGACTGCCGCTCACTGGATGTTTTTTTCTTTTTCGGGGGCCATTCTCTGCAAACCCTAGAGATGGTTGTGCGTGAAAATCCCAGGAGATCAGCAGTTTCTGAAATACTCAGACCAGCCCTTCTGGCACCAACAACCATGCCACGTTCAAAGGCACTCAAATCACCTTTCTTCCCCATACTGATGCTCGGTTTGAACTGCAGGAGATTGTCTTGACCATGTCACATGCCTAAATGCACTGAGTTGCCGCCATGTGATTGGCTGAATAAAATTTAGTGTTTAAAGAGCAGTTTTGGAACAGGTGTACCTAATAAAGTGGCCGGTGAGTGTATTCATGTCTTTGTCAGTGGGCAAACTTACACAATCAGCAAGGGATCAAATAATAATTTCCTTCACTGTATTTGTTATATAGGTTTGCACACATGTCAGGAGGAATATTGCTCCACTCCTCTTTCACTCCTAGATCATCTCTAAATCATTAAGATTTTGTCGCTTGGCAAATTGGAGCTTCAACTCCATCCATAAGTTTTCTATGGGATTAAGGTCTGGAGACTAGCTAGGCCACTCCATGACCTTAATGTGCTTCTTTTTGAGCCACTCCTTTTTTTGCCTTGGCTGTATGTTTTGGGTCATTGTCTTGCTGAAAGACCCAGCCACGACCCAATTTTAATGTCCTGGTGGAGGAGAGGAGGTTGTCACTCAGGATTTTACGTAACATGGCTCCATCCAGTCTCCCATTGATGCAGTGATGTAGTCCTGTGCCCTTAGCAGAGAAACACCCCCAAACCATAATATTTCCCCCTCCATGCTTGACAGTGGGGACGGTGTTCTTTGGGTGATAGGCAGCATTTCTCTTCCTCCAAACACAGCGAGTTGAGTTGATGCCAAAGAGCTCTATTTTTGTCTCATCTGACCACAGCACCTTCTCCAAATCACTCACAGAATCATCCAGGTGTTCATAAGCAAACTCAGACGGGCCTGCACATGCGCCTTCTTCAGCAGGGGGAACCCTTGGGGCACTGCAGGATTTTAACCCCTTATTATAATGTGTTACCCAAGGGTTTTTTTTGGGGATGCGGTCCCCGCTGGCCTTTAATCATTAAAAAGTTTTCCCCCCCGTGTAAGGT